>VCRD01003355.1:29246-63115 GCA_006783055.1 Trinorchestia longiramus | reverse complement strand
GACGGCATGGGACTTCGGTATTGAACCAAGAATGGGCCAAACGGCTCGTTCCTATTGCCTTATTCTATTCTATTCTATTCTAATTATACTCTAGGATTTTTAACATTATCTCCAAAATATGGATAATTATCCACGTTTTCCTGTGCCTGTCTGTGAGAATCATTCCTAATTACAATAACATATGATGCTCGAACGACAGATTCAAATATGTTTAATCAGAAAACTATTTCAATCAAATGATTGCCATTCATCCGAAAAAAACTTTAGTTATACTGTACATGTTCATTTCCCAAACGGGAATTTAAACTTGTGCACCACTTAGAAAATTTTCAGTTATGTATAGATTTTTAAAAGAGAATATTGTAGAAATGCGACAAGTACAGTTATGGCTATTAAAGTGGTGAATTTGGAACTACTTTAATCAAGTTTCTTAGTGAATGAACTGGAATGTTTAACTACGAGTAATTTTGTACACAGCAATTTGTGAAGCACTCATGCGGTGGGGAGACAGAGCGTGCCATGCTGCTTACCAACTACTTCCTACACCTCGGCTATCAGGCATACCTCATGCTGGGTCAGTTCTTTGCTGTGTTATTTCTGGAGGTCAGTTCTTTGCTGCATTGTTTCTGGAGGTCAGTTCTTTGCTGCATTGTTTCTGGAGGTCAGTTCTTTGCTGCATTGTTTCTGGAGGTCAGTTCTTTGCTACATTGTTTCTGAAGGGCAGTTCTTTGCTGCATTGTTTTTGGAGGTCAGTTCTTCGTTTCGTTTTTCTATACGAAGGTTTTATTAACATTATTAGCCTTTGTTATATTATTTCTGTGTTCTATGAACTGTATTCATTTGCACTTTATTGATTAGAAAAGTATTTAATATTGTGCATTAGTTTAATAAACTGTGTATTGTTTTACAATTAAATGATTGATTAATTATTAAACTCTATTTCCTATGTTCTGCATTGCTTTCATTACAATAACAAAGTGTTTGGAAATGATATATAAATTTTATTCATATATATTTCATTATTTGATAAGAATGTTTTCACATCAGAGGGAACGACAGCTCATTTTGTAATTTTTTCTCGTATTTACATTTTTTTACAAAGTATTATAATATTTTTACGCAGGGAGCAGCGTGTGTGAAGCACAGTTGTGGTGCACTCTGGTGCGTGGTGGACCTCCAGCTCCTCCAAGTGCTCCAGCAGCAGCTCCAAGTGCTCCAGTAGCGGCTCCAGGTGCTCCAGCAGACGAGGAAGTGACCAGGAAGCCTCGTGGGAGCGTTACCATTGAAAACAAAATGAACCCATCCTGGAAAATTTGGTGCCCCTCCAGCGGCAAAGTGTACTCTACGCGAGACCCCTTCTGTCCCGTGAAGTCTATCTACGTCCTCGCCGATCCCACGAACGTGGGTGCAGGCTACCTAACCTAGTGACCTAAGCTTATTATAGTCACTGATTGTCAGGTCGTCTGTCTTGACTTACTGGATTTTGAAATCTACGTTGTATTCAATTGCCTTCGTGGATTTTTGTGCCTATGTCTTACCGTCTTGCCTTCGTGGGTTTTTATGTCTATGTCAAGTCGTTTTGGCTTCATGGATCGTTCTGTGTCTAACTTTCTGGACACGCTGTATTGAGGGCTCAATTCTAGCTGGACTGCCACGCAAGGAGTGACCTAATCCCTAGTACTTGTACGTTTCCCTTGTAGCGTTCTTAGTTGTTCTCTAGAAGACTACAATGGTGTTTGTCTCATGGCTTCTTTAGCGTTGAAGGGAGTGGTATCAAAATCTTTTTATTTGTACCTACTATGAAACTTCATCTTTCCTGAATAAGATAGCAGATTGTGTATGAAATGTTTATGGGTAGGACTGAGTAACTTTACCTATTGGTTTTAGACTATAGATGAAATATTGTTATCAATTTAGAGCTAAAAAAATTAGACGCATGCATAGGTTTGAACATGTACCCGGTGATTGGGATACTATAAAATAATTGGGTCTATTATTGAAATTAGCAATAACAAAGTTGTTTCATTTGCTGCTAAGAGATAACTATTATTGAACACGGTTGTGCACTGCAGGTGTGGGGTAACTGCCAGAAGTTCGATGACCCTGCGCGTGTGCAGTTCAGTGTGCAAGACTCGAGTGCGTGGCGAGCGCTGTACGGGAGTGGAGGTTCTCCAGTGTCGATGCCGTGCGTCCAGCCCAAGACCATCGACTACAGCGCACCAGCTCCCCACCATGATAAGGAGCTCAGGGAGAAACTGGCGCTCATTGTGAGGGACGCCTTCATGAAGTGGCGACCTCTCCATAAGTATGAGCTATTTTTGATACTCGACATCGTACCAGTAAAAAGAATCTCAAACTTCTCCGTGGTAAAAAGTCTTAAGGCATTAGCCAAGGAGAGCAAAATAGTTGCTGGTTCGTGTCTTGATCTCTTATGGAAGTTGTCACTGCCACTGCAGTTGTTAGGGCTACTGAGTTAGTGAGTTAATCCCTGCGTAAGAACACAGTCTAAGATAAACAGCAACTTCCTACCTTTTGGAAATCTACCAGAATATTTAGTGTTTAATAAGGGAAAATTAATTTTTACCTTTGCTTACTAACTTTTGAAGAGATTAGCGATCGTCATGGGCATAAAATGTATATAAATTAGATGAGTTCACAG
The DNA here is from genome assembly GCA_006783055.1 of Trinorchestia longiramus. Taxonomy (NCBI): domain Eukaryota; kingdom Metazoa; phylum Arthropoda; class Malacostraca; order Amphipoda; family Talitridae; genus Trinorchestia; species Trinorchestia longiramus. The sequence goes on along the minus strand of VCRD01003355.1, from coordinate 60,456 downwards.
TGATCACTGCATGCCTGAAGTCTTTCTTTTTGTGGCGTCTTCCAGAAATAGAAACTGAAGCAAAAGGTAAATTTTAATTGATCATTTAGGTGTTGGAGGTAAACTTCAATTAAGTGCAAGAGGAAAATCTTAGTCAAATGTTCATTTGTACTAGTAGAATTAATTCCACCAGTAGATTTTTCCAATAAAGTGTCTGAAAATGTTCAGTCACGTTAGGATATTTAATTTTTGTTCATTTTGTGTGATCATGTGAGTCAATTGTTGGAATGAAGTTTTTGTTCATCTGCACAGATTCTGGTACCCAGCATGTAAATTTTGAAGTTTATTTTTAAAGCATTATAAATTTACAGTAAATGGATGCGACACTGAAACTACTGACGTTTATGTTTTTGATGTAATAAAACGAATTTTCGTCTGTATCCTGATGATACTAAGTTTGTTGTTGTACACAGGACAGTGTGGAACAGACATGCGTGTGATGTCCTCCGTGGGCTCGTCAGAAGATTGGAGGCACCTCGGTCGTGTGGGGGAACTGTACCTCCTCCGTCCGCGCCTCTACTGCGCCTCTATCAGTCCTACTCTGTTAGTGTTGTCTGTGTGGTGCCTCTGTCTCTACCTGTGCAGAGAGCCAGTCGTACGCTGCATGCAATTATTGTCGGAGGAGCCTGATAACAGAGTAAATGTAGAGCAATCTAAACGAGATTAAATAAAGATATAAAGCATCTGTTGGTTAGGTGTTAGCGTGTGAGTCCAAAAAACAATAATTGTAGGGCAATGCCAAGTAAGAGGAAACGAAGGTATACAGCATCTGAGAATGATGTAGTATGTACCAAGCAGCAGCACTCTGTCAAACCCAAAAGAGATAGCAGGGGGGTAGTGAAGGAGGGTAGTGTGATTGTAAACTTCTTCTGTTAGTGCTGCATACCCTCTATTTATTAAATTCAAAATCAGTTTAAAATTATGTATTTCTGCTGATGATGCAACGTTGTATATTTGATACAGACTTTGATGGGCTGAAATGGGTCATATTATTACTATGAACCGCTGTGTAAATATATTCTAACTGTATCGGTATTTGCCAGTTTTGGTGGCATATTTCACAGGATTAATTGTTAGACGTGTTAAAACTCCACCAGACACAGAACCTACTGTTATTGCATCATTATTTGCCAGTTTTGTGGTGTTTCTTTTAGTACTCTTCTCTAACGTGTTAAAACTACAGCGGATACATGGCTGTACCAATGAACAGTGTGCGCGTGGTGCAGGTGTGTGGAAACTACAGCGGATACATGGCTGTACCATTGAACAGTGTGTGCGTGGTGCAGGTGTGTGGAAACTACAGCGGATACATGGCTGTACCATTGAACAGTGTGTGCGTCGTGCAGGTGTGTGGCGTGTGCATCCACCAAGGTTGGAAGGGCATTGGTCCGCTTCTGGCAGCAGTCCGCAGCACGGCGGTGCACGCTTGCTCACTGCCGGAGGTGGAGTTCGCGCTGGCCGTCTACACACACCCGTACCCTGCTCGAGCTACTTCAGTCTGGCTCTATATAGCGTCCCTTGTCAGGAAAACTACCTAGTCTCTTTGGGGTGTACTCAACTACGCTTAAAATTATCTAAACACTGAACTCTTGGGCTTTTTACAATTGGCATTTGCATTTGGCTCTTGTTTTCTTTACAAAGGGCTTTGCCATTGGCCACTTTACAATTGGCATTTACATTTGGCTCTTGTTTTCTTTACAAAGGGCTTTGCCATTCGGCCACTTTACTAATGACCCTTACATCTAGCTGTTGATCTCTTTGTATTTGGACTTTACATGTGGCTTATGGTCTCTTTACGAATGGCTCTTGGATCTGCCTCAATGATTTGTAATACCTTTGGGTCTGTACTAGCTTTCGTATCCGTCCACAGTTACCTTTGTGCATCAAGTGATACTGACCAGATAATATAGCTTACAGGCGTTATTGAACAGTATGTGTATGTTCATAAGTTTTCTATAGTGCGGGGCATACATCGTACAGGTTAGAATTCGGTTGCAGTAGTACGTAATGAAAATAAAGTATGAAGGGGAATCATTTTTCACTGCAGCTACTCTACTCACTTCGACTGGACCAAATGCCAAAGAATGAATATGAGCTAACGTGTTGAAACCTTGATCAACTACGAAATACAGGACTGACTGCATGGAGCTACTGGTAACAATTACCTAGCACTGTAGAACAGCATTAAACTCGCTCATTAGAATAGTGCAATAAAATTTTAGGTGTCTCGACCATGGGAGAATTAATTTTACTTCTCCTGACATACTTTCATTTGAAGGCAAAGCTAAGGTAAAAGTTATGACATTATTTAGCGCTGTATTCATCATGTAATGTCGTGCACAGGATACAGGAAAGAAATAACAAAACATTTTAATCTAATGCCGTTGATACATAAAACATTCCACATTTAATTTAAAAAAAAAGAGACTAACGTATAAAACGTAGGCAAGGATAGCAACAGTCAAAGTTTGGGCCGGCTATCGTGTTCTCATCCAGCCATGAGGCTTCTGAGTTGACTTCGTCAGGAACGTTTCCTAAAGTAATACACAGTTTCATTTTAACGATAAACTTTGTATATGTTTTACTATGTTTGTAAAGTCTGTTACTGAAAATTTATTTCTTATTTATTTATGGTAAATTCCAGGAACTTGTTTTAATTTTCATTGATTTTACAAACTTTCTTAAGCAAACCAGGTCGTCGAAATCATGTCAATATTTTCATTACACTTCAATTAACATTGATGTGGTTCTGAGGTATGGGGGGTACTGAATTGAGAGCTACTCTCTTCTAATTGTGCCCGTCAAATGTTAGAGTATTTTACTGAATTATATGCAGTCGTACATGCGTATATCTTACGTTATTGTTGTCATTACTATGTGGAGCCACTGCATGTAGTTTCATACTATTTCCTAGTCAAGATTGCGAGTCATTTTTTTACAATATGCTTGTCAAGATTATGAGTCATTTTCTTTTGTAATGTTTTCTTGCTTTATGAAGCTTGTTCTTACTTATTATGTTTACATCCTGCTATCCTACAGTTTCAGTAGTTACTCATAATGGGACCTCCAGTAGAGTACACGGGAGGGTGTTAACCTTCAGCTTATTTTGGGGACTTAACGAACCTCAATGAATACTTAGGATTCCCGATATTCAGTAGGATGGGTTATGCTTATCATACCTATCCTCGTCAGTGTTCCTTGTAGAATGGTCACTTCTGAATGCTAACCCTAGTCGTCCACCGCAGCTGTTTTACGTTTAATTTTGTGGTTACGTCGGTCTTATTTGTGCTTTGGGAACTTTTCTTTCTTTTTCGTGAGGACGACTAGCGTTCCGTCCAACTGATCTCTCGCATGTATTCAATACTTTATTTGTCTTCTTCATTTTTTTTAATTTTTCGCCTCGTTAAGGAGCTCCCTGCTACTGCTAGAACACCCATCGAGAAAGTATGATGCTTAAAATCTTCTATAATCAAATAAAAATGAGCACAATAAGGTTACAGGAACTAAGAACGTATATGAAATTACAGTGCGCGATGTAGTTTTATCTTCAGGTTGGAAAGTAAATGATATCTACTGCGTTTATTGATTATGTGTTTTGTTCTCAAAACTTGGAACATTATATCGTTTTTCAACAGAACTTACGTTTGGTACAGTCTATAATACGATTATAAATTATGTATCTTCTTATTTTGAAACGGTTTGGTTAACATCTATACGTATTGTTGAAGAATTGTTATATTGTTCAAAAAAACAAACTTTTCCACTTTCCGCGATATGTGGCCTTACGTATTGAAAAAATCTCTCTTTCCATATCTTTCTAGTTCACCTCACAACCATAAGTGATCGATTGCGAGGTAGACCTAGGTAGCAACGGAAGCCCCAAGTACGACTCAGAATACGGCTAGGAGATGCTCGGGGAAAATCTGCTGTCTTTGAAGTGCAAGATGGTACGAAAGAGACTAATGCGAGTTTCGAAGGGGGTTTGCTTTAAAAGGGTTTGCTGAGTGCCTCTAACCTCAAGAATGCCGTTTAATCAAGTATGTTTATTAAGCATTCGTGACATCACTCGGCACTTGTTCTTGTTGATTAACTTTCGGAAAGGTTGCTTACGGCCAATTCTTAGTCTACACTTTTGTACAAGGGCCGAACCTAATTGGGAGCTCATCCTTTAGTGATGAAGTTTGGTTTATTCTACTACCTCAATCTTGTAGCGTTTTTAAAAGCTCAGTGTTTTATGGGAATGATGAACGTGCGATGCACCATGCAGTGCTCAAAAACATGCATAGCTCATGCTGGGAGTAAGATAGCATTTTGTATCGCTACAGGTGTTTTCATTATCATTTTACTTATTTGTGAAGGAAATGTATTGTAAAGTTTCTAGGAAGTTGTAAAGTAAACTGTATATCCCAGGGCCTACGTGATATTTATTAGAATAAGGAATTTAGCTTATATTCTAAATCAGATTTATTCTTAATAATCGTTCGGGAAAAAATATTAGTAAACAAATAGAGTTAAAAAGCGGAGAAAAATTAAAAGGTGACTAAAATATTTGTTTTTTCTTAAATCTAATGTTCTTAGGTCATTCATTATTATTATACACATGAAGCTAAATCTTTGTTTACATCTGATTACAACATTGTTTCAAGATTGAAAGAATCATGACCGTTGGCTGAAGTGTAGTTGAAGACACGTGCTCAATGGGAATTTTTGTTGTTGAATACATTGTGTTTTGATATTGGACTATGATCCCCGTCCCTTATACATATATGATTTGGCATATTTACGTACAGAAAATATAGAATATTACTTACCTTTCATAAATCTGATGTTCATACTTATTTATGAATTTTTCAAATTTGAGAGAACCTAATGGTCCATTTGATTTATTCGGGGCTTCGATACACTTGCGAAAATTGAATTATTCCTTGACCTGAACATATGGTCATTAGTAAATTTTATATGAAATATTATGAAACGTATAAAGCCTTTTTACCACAGACATTAAAATTTATTCAAATATTATATAAATCCAGTAATATGGTTTTGATGCGAACACAAATGGATAACGGGTTGTTCCCAGCCACACTGTGCTCTGATTATCATTTCTAGTTTTGTTTCTGGCAACATTTATCTGTTTTTATTCTTGTTCGTGCGTTTTTCTAGTATCGTGAGGGGGAGAATGTGGATGTGAGATACAAATTTTCGTAAGAAAAAGGCGCTGAGAATAATATAGTAAGTTCATTGTTGCAGAGTAATTTTTCATGATTTTCTCCAGTGTTTAGTTAAACGATGCCATTTTGATTTATCTGAATCTATAATATGGTGACTCAAGTGTGTGCCTAGTCGAAATTATCCATCAAATCATTTTATTCTCAACAAGTTGTTTTAAAACCATTTTTTTCAAAAAAGATTTCGTTGTATTTGTGTTACTTTCAGCTTCATTGTTTTTGCTGGCTGATTTTAGAACGCTGTGTAGTAATGATCCAATTCAAACGATTTTTTACCAATAAAACTTGAAATTCAACAAATGACCTACCTAGTTGAGATGTTCTTGTTTCGTCATTGGTTCTTGCTTGCTTACCGTTGTCGGTCAGCTGAATCAGAGAGTAAATTGTGATGTGTAAAAATTTGTAAGAATTTGTTTTGATTGACTTTAGTGTCAGCCGGAGATTTAGTACCGGCTGATGCCATATATTCATTTATTCCTTTTTTAGATTAAGAAATGATATTTTTGGTCATATACATGAAATAGGTTGCTGAGAAAGCCACCTGGATTGTGTGCCTACCCTACTCTGCAGACCAGCCGGTCTGTGGAGTGTGGTGAGAAATGTCACCAGTTAAGACTTTGGCATCAGAGACAACTTTCAATACTTTGGGCTTAATGATTAGTGTTTTTTTTTCTCCAGTTTCTGTTGATTCTGAAGCTTTCTGAAAAACTGAATTATTTGTATTGCTACTTCATTATGCTTTTTGGAGAAACGTGAAAATCTGACAAGCCAAGACATATGTTATCAAATAAGTAAAATTTTGTTCAGAAATTAAATTTCTGGAAAGTTAGGGCATTTAATATATTGGTAGAATTTTTAATAGATTCAATACTCATCAGATATGAGTTGACTTGTCCATCAAAAATAGTGTAAATTTTTTTTTTCTATAAAGCTGTTTGGGAATTTGTAATGAATAACTAAAGGAGATGCAATAAAAGAGGGTGGCCTATAAATTATTGACCCTCTTAAAAATGCTATAACTATGAAACTAAGAATGGTAGTACCTTATTTGTTGAGCTGGATCTCTTAGTGATGGCCCCATTTGGCTGGTTCTTTTGCATTGAATGACTTAGGGTGGTCCTTGAGAAATTCTTTAGACAACCCTGGCTCACAGGAGGAAAACTCTGGGATGCCACTCTGTTTCATGCATGTGTTAGGAGTTAAAGGCTGAGCTTCCCAGCCAGTACTTGCCCTCAAATATGTCTTTTAAATTTAAGAGGGGATTTTAAATTATTTTTGTGTATTTATGCAACCAACAGTAAACATTAGTTTTATAGTTTACAGCAATTTTAAAAGGGTCAGTAACTTGTGAGCCATCCTGTTTTAGTTTCATGTCAAGCATGGTAGTGAAGTAACTTCCAAAATAAACTATTTATGCAACTTGTATTATAGAAATGTGATTAAAAGCTTCAATTGATCTAGAGCAGAATTGAACTGAATCAAAAGCAGTTCATTATATTCAGATCTCCAATTGACATGCTGTGTAGAGTCGATACCTGCAAGTAGTTAAAAATTCACAGAATGCATGCTGGGAGTCCGTAATGCTAATAAGATACTGCAATACATTTTCCTGAGTAAGATAGGTTTATTGCTTACCTTACTTGTATAATTGTTTTGCTGTAGCAACTAGGTAGTGCCTGTACTGAGATTTCAGTGTGTTGGCTCTATGGATATAAGTGATGCATTATTTTTAAAATTTGTGAATTTTGTAACTAATTAATGCAGTACAAACACGGACTGTCAATTTCTCATGACTGCCATCTGATGGACTGTCAGGTGTAAACAAGGGTCTCCATATCAGAAATTACAACTGTTGATTCAGTGCAGGTCACTAGAGAAGTATTTTAGTATCATAGCTACCATTTTATGGTTGAATTAAGTCCAGAAAATAAAAATGTTTTGTATAATTTGCTGTTTTAGCATAAACCCTGGTAATTCAAGCTATGAATTTTAGAGTGAAGATTATTTCAGAGGAAACATTGATGGATGGAAAGGATGCCTTATTATCACTTCACATTAAATCGTGGAAGTCTGTACATACTTCTGTATATGTAGAGGATGGATGTGCTATACTATACATGCACATACTTCCTGTATATAAATATTTTTAATGATGAAAGTTATTAAATTCCCAGTAAAACCAATGTAAAACCATCTATCCCTTCTGTTGTCAGAATGAATTTGTTGTATGTTCATTGTAGCTTTAAATTTGTTTTTATTATTGGGTTGTTTCTCCAATTTTCATGCTTGAGATTGAACAGCTATTTATCTTGTCAATTAGTCCTTCTTTGTCTTAAAATTTCATCTTTTCTTGATAAAAATGTTTCCCAACCATATACCTTGTGCAGGCCTTACTGCAGTCCATTAGAAATTGTTCACTTTAGCTCTATGTTCTAAATTTTTTGTTGTAGAGTTTGGGTAATTACATAAATGAGTAAAGATAAGGCACAAGTTGCCCAATGTTTTGGCACAAGTTGCACAATGTTTTGTTCAGTGGTGAAATAACTTGACTGTTGAAGACTTGAATTGTAATGCTTTTTATGCTTGTTAAAATATTTTAGTAGCTGTATGCTGTACAACTTATGCTGTCTTCATGTTTTGGACATTCACCTTTACAAATTTAAGTCAGAAATTGCCTATAACCAGAATCCACTTGTGTTGTACAGTAAACATTCCATTAAGGTCATGTTATTATTTCCATCAAAAAAGTATGTGAAAATGAAACCTGTATACCTAATGAAAATAAATTTATATTGCAGATCATGTCTGGGGGATTACCAATTCTTGCTATGCAGGAGAGCGATGTCACTCGCTTTCTGACTGCCTCTACCCACCTTGGTTCCACCAATGTGAACTTCCAGATGCAACAGTACGTCTTCAAGCGGCGTGCTGATGGTGAGTCTGCATGGCATTAATGTGAACGTGTCATGTGTGATTTGCTCTAAATTAAGGTAATGAGAGTTTTGGCTGGGATAAAATTGGTGAATTTTGAATCTCTTATGAAATGTGAAAATTCAAGCTATTTTTTACAAATGTTAGTAACTAGTAATATACATCTACAGAATTATTCAAAATTTGAATAGAATAGTCATGTTTTGCACATTCATCACCAATTCAAGCTGTAGGACTTTCACTTTGGAAAAGAGGTTATCATTTTTATTATTAGTTCACAAATTGCCATTGTGCATAGTCATCTATTTTTATTAAGAGAAGCGGTGTTCAAGTTTCACTCCTACAGTGAGCAACTTGGAACAGTTGGATCAAAACAGCCTCTTCATATTCTAGTGGCATCAACAGAAGAGTATTTATTGTTTTGTTGGGGTTAGAATTCATACCAAAGGGTAATTGTTACTAAATTTGTTTCCTTTTACAGGCGTCCACATTATTAATTTGAAGAAGACCTACGAGAAGCTACTGCTGGCTGCTCGTGCCATCGCAGCGATCGAGAATCCCGCTGATGTGTACGTGATCTCATCACGTCCCATGGGACAGCGTGCTGTCCTTAAGTATGCACGCTACACTGGCGCCACCTCCATTGCTGGCAGGTTCACTCCTGGCGCTTTCACTAACCAAATCCAGGTGAGCTGCAACCGCTGGTATTAGCTACATCCTCTCAGACTGTTATGAGCTTCATGCTCTCTGTTATTAGCTAACGCTCTCAGACTGTGTGTCATGAGCTACACGCTCTCAGGCTGTGTGTCATGAGCTACACGCTCTCAGGCTGTGTGTCATGAGCTTCACGCTCTCAGGCTGTGTGTCATGAGCTACACGCTCTCAGGCTGTGTGTCATGAGCTACACGCTCTCAGGCTGTGTGTCATGAGCTACACGCTCTCAGGCTGTGTGTCATGAGCTACACGCTCTCAGGCTGTGTGTCATGAGCTACACGTTCTCAGGTTGTGTTGATATCTGAACACAAAATTAACGGGACTTTTTGGAAATCTGTTTGACTTTATTAACCTTTTTAATGTTTCACTACGTAGGCTTTAGTTGATTTGCTAGTGTCTCTATAGTTAACTTTGAACCTGTCTGAAAGATTTACTAATGAAGCTAACAGGAACTTTTTGCACTTTCCACACCCTTCTGGATCCTACATCACAACATGATTTAAGGAAATATGAAGTTTGTTAGATCTCGGCTCCACTTCAGGAACCTGAATATATTTTCAACGTTTTATCCATGTTTTTGTTCGGAGCACATGCGGCCTTATTTTATTTCAATGAATTTCTTGCTTTCATATCATTTTTAAACCTTGCTACTTTATTTTTTCTGATGAGTGTATTTTTGAAAGTAGCTATTGGGTGCAAGTTTTAGGCCAACTTGGGTAAAACTGCATTGATCAGGAGCTCAGGCTCGCTGCCATCACGTAGAGAATCTTTGCAATTTTAACTTGAAAGTATAATTCCTTCCAGCTTCATTTTTCCGAGACTGCAGACGGCTATAGCGTGCTTTGATATTTTGCACTTTCCTAGAGCTAAAACTCCATTGTTTACGCTGTCTTGCTATTTGTATTATATACTGCCGCGGAATGTATTGTTGAATTTCGTGGTATTCCAGGCTGCATTCCGTGAGCCTAGACTGCTTCTGGTTACTGATCCCATCCAAGATCATCAGCCCGTGAACGAAGCGTCGTACGTCAACATCCCAGTCATTGCTTTCTGCAACACTGACTCTCCTCTGCGCTTTGTCGACATTGCTATCCCATGCAACAACAGGGTAAGTTATATTAGTGCCACGATACTGGGTCCGTCATAAAAATGTATACTCCAGGAAAATAAGAGACTGTATATATTTGATTACGAAATTTATTCAGACATTGCAACATTAATAAGTTTCCTTCGGCCTGTACAAATACAAAAGATGTTACGAGTATTTACTAATAGCCTCGAGACAATTACCTCTACGGTAAACCACTGCTTGGGCAACGTTAACCTGATTGTTAACGAATTGCTGCACATGCGTTTTCTACTTCTTGTACATGGGCCTTTAATGTAGACGGTTTTCTGCGATACAAGCCGTTCGTGAGGATCTTCTATAGGTACTAGTTATCAAATCTTTTGATGCTGGCCTTTTTGTGTCGGAACCGCTTGCAAAACTTAATTCGTTGATTTTAATCGCCTTCATTAATTGTATGAAATGAAGCGTTTTCAATGAGCTGTTATAAGAACGCACTGTATGCTTGTACTGCGCACTTGCTTCACGTGCACATTGTTCGGTAGAATTCAGTGGCGAGCTTGTAATTTTCCTGAGACTATATATTCTTTTTTGGCGGACCCTGTATAGTGAGGTGGTCGTTTCGATGTGGAGAAAAAGTTCAATGGTTTATTACGTGTTTTTTACGCTTACATTTTTTAGACTCGTAGAAAGCTCTTTTATTTGATTAAGGATTTAGACATGTTGATATAGGGACAGCGTGATGAGGGAGAATTAGTAAGTCTTTTTGCTACTTTATAGTCAAGTTTGCTAATTGGAAATTAATAAGTTGTCATCTTCATCCATACTACTTTATTTTAGCGAGATGTACTTACGGTCTCACTAAAATATATCGCCATGTTTGTAACACAACGGATTGTTTTAGGTGGATCTTCGAGACTGGGTTAGATACCATGATAAAAACAATTCTTTCAGTATGCTGAAAACGAGTTGCCGAGTTGTGCGGTTGTGTAAACCCAATGATGGTATTGGAAATTCTACTTCCCGTAATATCTACTACGAGACATACAAGAACATCTTCTCATACGGGCTACCATAACCAAAACGCGACCGAGGGCGCTGTGTTGAACTTGGATGGGGGTATAAGCGTGGGTGGGACGCTGAAACCTTGCGGCCGTACACAAAGTGCGATACAAAGTGTGGTTACCAGTGATAACGCCATACAGAGAACTCAGATTCTCTCAATTCCTCAAAGATGCATAACCGTAATACTCAGGCGAGTCCGTAACTGCCGTGCATCATTGCTAGATATCTCTCCTGACTACGGTAGATAAACGAGGAATATAATAACTCTGTATGCTGAAGTTTGGTTTGTTTCATTTTATTATTAATCATTGTGTGTAGTCTACTACAGAAACTTATGTGTATATCATTGTTGGCCTCGCGTGTAATTGGATGTCCTTGTTGCGCAGTCGGTCCAGAGCGTTGGGCTCATGTGGTGGATGATGGCTCGTGAAGTGCTGCGTCTGCGTGGTACCATCTCACGTCAGACTCCCTGGGAGCTCGATGTGATGCCTGATCTCTTCTTCTACCGTGATGCTGATGACCAGGCCAAGGAGGAGGAAACTAAGGTAAGAGACGCACTGAGTCTGTTGGTACCGTGGTTAGTTTTATTATGATTGATATTTCAATATACGGAAGATATTACAATGGATAGTTATGGAAATACGAGTATAAATTAGGCTTATTGTCAACATGTGTAGCTAATGTAAGAACAAAGATAACTAGTCGAACAAATTCACACAGTTGATGAAGTGCAGTGTGTAAGTACCAATTTTACTGGCTCGGAGACACCCATTACTGGGGTTAATCTAAACTGGTTATTTTCTTTTAGGACTTTATTCTTTTATTTAATGACATTTTATTTTATATACCTTAATAAAAGTTGACTGTTTGTAAATACCTGAAACAAAACACACGTAATGAAGAATCTAATAGTGGGTAAATATTATTGCACGAAGCTGTGGACTTGCCATGAGAATCATTAGTCGCTTAAGAACATTTATGGCGTAGTTAAGAAATTTTTTCATTTAGATTATTTTACACGATTTCTTTCAATATTGCTGTGTATTTTAGTTAGAATGGGAAAACACAGTTTCAGCAACTGGCCGTACAAATAAATTACTTTTCTCCGTACAGGCGGATGAAGCTAAGCTGGAGGTCGTGCAAGAGCCTGTCGTGGAAGAGATCCCAGAAGACTTGGCTGCTGTGGCTGCTGGCGTCCCTGGAGCATCTGTGGTTGCCGATGCATCTGCTGCCATCACTTCTGCTCCCAAGGCTGACTGGGCCGGTGTAAGTTACTTTCTGGGCCTCTGTTGATAGAGCTGCGTTTAGTGCTACAGGTTAATTAGTCTGTTATTCTACTATTCCGTTTAGAATTAGTGTTATAGTAATTCATTTCAGTACATCTGAAGAGTTTATCATAGTGATAAAACTAATATTTTTAAATACCTAGTATAGAAACCATTAATTGAATAATCATAAACACGCGTGAAGAGTAACTATCCTATTTATTGCAAGCTTTTAAAGTTAATTGAAATTCTACTCACATGTTCCATGTATGAAATTCTCACCACTGTTTCCATCCTCACAGGAAGAAACCGTCACCGGCACCACGGAAAATTGGGGAGGCGAGACCACCTGGACCTAAGTCAATAAATTAACTGACAGCCAGGAATGAATATATATTGTTTACCTCTCCTCACTGATAAATTCATGGTACATTATTGTAATGTTCAACCAGTCTTCTGTTTTTTCATGGTGAAAGACTGTGTTAAAGGAAACATTAACATTAAGTATGCTAGACATGCACAATTGTTCAATTTTTCATAAACCGTCCTACTTTGAGTTAACGGCTTCTTTTTTAATAATCCTTTCAATCATCAATACTGCGCCCACGCTCAGTTCAGAATGCTTTTCACTAATTAATTGGTGTTGGGTTCCTTTCATTGTACATGACTTTCTGCAAGGGTCTTGCCTATAACAAAGCCAAAATTTAGAATTGAGGAGCTCTAAAAGCAGCTCCGGCTGTGACAAATTTTTACAAGAAATTTCTTTCTGGGTTTCATTTTCACCCGTGAATAATCCTGGTCGTGGTTATATATTATGTTCAATTGACCGACATTGTATAACATTTACGATTGATGATGAAAAGCTGAACTATTGGTGACATGAGTAACACTCTTTTGGTTACCAGAAGACTGCAAGCGTTGATAATTACTAGCACATTGAATTAGTCTGTGAAGCATTCGCGTATATGTACATTCATTGAGCCCAAGTCCTTTTTGAAGCTCCTTTTTTCTAAATTAAGGCTTTGTTATAGGCAAAACATTTTGTGCAGATGGTCATGTCTTCAAGTGAAACGAATTCAACCTCAATCACTAGTAAATTACGATCATAATAGTTTCCCCCTGAAAATAAAATTTTTGGTACAAATAGATCATTAATTAGGAAGCCAATAACTCAGAAACTGGAAGACATGAAAACCCGAATTCAAGTTACAAATTGGAGCAAATTTCAGGCGGATATCTTATTCCACTTGAGAAATATTTACAGCTGAAGTTGTGCAAAAAAAATTTGACAATTGGAGGGTGGACAGCACTAGTGGACTACTTGCATTTTTTCCCACGGGAAGAAATGCAAGTAGTCCACTAGTGCTGTCCACCCTTCAATTTGCTCCTACGACATTAGACACAAAACAATTTTTTGGATGGCAGTAACACGGATATATATAATAGAATATTACAATAAGAACTAGTCATTCAGTCCATCTTTGGGCTACTACTCAAGTGACACGATCTCTATAGTTAATGAATCAATCACGCACAGTCATTTCAGTCGTGTAGGCTCACGCACTACGATCGTACACAACCCTGGAAATTAAAGATATAACTGATGGAGTAAAAGTCACTTCACTGTTGAAGTTGATGAAGCAAAACCCAAAGCCTAAAAAAATGTTACATATCAAATTGAGGAAACTGTAAAGTTTTAATAAGCATCTCGTACACTGATGCAAAGGGTGTGTTCTACTAAATAAAAGTATCAAGTAGCCTGATACAACAAAATTCAACTCAGCGAGCAGGAATAAGGGAAACTTTTTTCAATCACTAGATAGTTCCCGTGAAAGTTAAACGGTTTAGAATAATAATTAAAAAAAATACTTCGACTTTCACATCTTTTTCGATCCATGTAGTATGTGCCTCAGGTGTGATTAGATATAAAATTTCATCTCGTATAGTATCCATTGGTCATAGGAACCTGTGTAATTTGATGCATGTCAGTTTTTGTTATTTATTTTTCAATTTGCACTATTCGTTTGCATTTTTCGTTGTATACGTACTCGTAACGGAATACCCTTAGCATTTTTGTCAAAAATTCAAAAATCTAAACTAAATAATTACAGGTTATAGTTCAGTAGCATAGCATGTATTGAGACGGAATATAACGATACACGCTAACATATAGAATAAATTAACGAATAATAAGCAAAAAATGAGAAGCAGCAATATTGACGATAAAAAGGTAAAAATTTCGTGAGGGAATACCCTGTGCATTTTGGTCAAATAATTTCTAAAACCTAAAATCAATAATTATGAGTCCTTAGTTCAGCAGCACAGCATGTATTGAGAAGGAATATAACGATAAATGCAAACAAATAGTGCAAATTAACAAATAATAACCAAAATATAAAATGCAGCAACATTGACCAAAATTGGTAAAAATTTTCGTAAGGGAATATCTCGTGCATTTGTTCTGGAGATTCAGAAATCTAATAAATAATCGCAGATCATATTATAGCAGCATAGCATATTTTAGGTAGGAACAAAACGAAAAATGCAAACAACTGGTGGAAATTGAGACTTGATTAACAAAAAATGAGATGCCCAATTCCTACACAGGCTCCTATGACTTATGGATAAAAAACCAGATGAAATTTGTGGCATTGGAGTTATTTTTTCATATTTCCAATCGTTAATTGAGTGTTAAATTAAGTTTCATAAAATTCCGAAACATTAATCGAAAAAGGTAAAAATTTCGTAAGGGAATATTATGCACAGTTCGCTCCATGCCACTCAGCACTGTCGAATCGCAGCCAGTGTTTTCTGTCCATACTTTTACGTGCTCAGCCATGACCTCTATTATTGTCTAATGCACCTAACACAATGGAATACCCTTTGCATTTATGTCAAAAAATTCAGAAACCTAAAATCAATAATTCGAAGCCATAGTTCAGCAGCATAGCATGTATTGAGAAAAAATATAACGATAAGCGCAAACAAACAGTCGAAATTAACGAATAATAACAACCAACAAATGAGATGCAGCAACATTGACCAAAATTGGTAAAACTTTTCGTAAGGGAATACGCTGTGCATTTGTTCAGGAAATTCAAAAATCTGAAATAAATAATTGCAGATCATAGTTCAGTAGCATAGCATGTTTTAAGTCGGAACAAAACGAAAAATGCAAACAACTAGTGGAAATTGACGACTGATTTACAAAAAATGAGATGCCCAATTCCTACACAGGCTCCTATGCCCTATGGTTAAAAAACAGATGAAATTTGCAGCAATGGAGTCATTTCTTCGTGTTCCCAATCGTTAATTGAGCGTCAAACTAAGTTTCATAAAACTCCGAAACATTAACCAAAAAAGGTAAAATTTTGTGGGAAAATACCCTTTGCACTTTGGTCAAAAAATTTGAAACTTAAAATCAATAATTACAAGTCATAGTTCAGCAGCACAGCATGTCTTGAGAAGGAATATAACGACAAATGCCAACAAATAGTGAAAAATAACGAATAATAACGAAAAAAAAGATTCATCAACATTGACCAGAATTGGTAAAAATTTTCGTAAGAGAATACCTCGTGCATTTGTTCAGGAAATTTAGAAATCTGAAATAAATAATTGCAGATCATAGTTCAGCAGCATAGCATATTTTAGGTAAAACCAAAACGAAAAATGCGAACAACCGGTGGAAATTTACGACTGAGTAAAAAAAATGGGATGCCCAATTCCTATACAGGCTCGTATGACCTATGGATAAAAAACCAGATGAAATTTGTAGCATTGGAGTTATTTTTTCATATTTCCAATCGTTAATTGAGTGTTAAACTAAGTTTCATAAAATTCCGAAACATTAATCGAAAAAGGTAAAAAGTTCGTAAGGGAATACCCTTTGTAT
Source organism: Trinorchestia longiramus (assembly GCA_006783055.1). Classification (NCBI taxonomy): domain Eukaryota; kingdom Metazoa; phylum Arthropoda; class Malacostraca; order Amphipoda; family Talitridae; genus Trinorchestia; species Trinorchestia longiramus. The sequence continues at coordinate 44,253 of VCRD01003355.1, read as the reverse complement.
TTTTTCAAAAAATTCAGAAATTTAAAAGCAATAATTACAAGTCATAGTTCAGCAGCATAGCATGTATTGAGAAGGAATATAATAATAAACGCAAACTAATAGTCCAAATAAATGAATAATAACAACCAAGAAACGAGATGCGGCAACATTGACCAAAATTGGTAAAAATTTTCGTAAAGGAATACGCTGTGCATTTGCTCAGGAAATTCAGAAATCTGAAATAAAAACTTGCAGATCATAGTTCAGCAGCATAGCATATTTTAGGTAGGAACAAAACGAAAAATGCAAACAACTAGTGGAAACTGACGACTGATTTACAAAAAATGAGATGCTCAATTCCTACACAGGCTTGTATGATCTATGGATAAAAAACCAAATGGAATTTTCAGCACTGGAGATATTTTTTCATGTTTCCAATCGTTAATTAAGTGTTAAACCAAGTTTCATAAAATTCCGAAACATTAACCAAAAATGGTAAAAATTTCGTAAGGAAATACCTTGTGCATATGTTTAGGAAATTCAGAAATCTGAAATAAATAATTGAAGATCATAGTTCAGCAGCATAGCAAGTTTTAAGTAGGAACAAAACGACAAATACAAACAAGTAGTGGAAATTGACGACTGATTAACAAAACATGAGATGCCCAATTCCTACACAGGCTCCTATGACAGATGGATTCAAAATCAGAATGAATTTTCAGCATTGGAGTCATTTTTTCTTGTTTCCCAAAACTAACGGATTGTTATACAAAGTTTCATACAATTCTAAGACATTAACCGAAAAATGTGAAAAAATTTGTAAGTGAATACCCATTGCATTTTTTCAAAAAGATCAAGAAATCTGCAATCAGAATTGTAGGTCATAGTTCAGCAGCATACTCGTAGTTTGCATTGAGTACGTATGCAACGAAAATTGCAAACAAATGGTGCAAATTAACAGACAATTAACAATAACTGAGATGCAGCATCCTACACAGGCTCCTCTAATAATTATCAAGGCAACTACCAAAAAATGTAAAATAAAATGTTCTAGCAATGAAGTTTGCAAACCAACTTCGTTTTGCTCGGTTAACTCACTTTTGGCATCCAGTTTATAAAAACGACTAGGCTATTCGTACAGGGCAGAAAACATCTTATATTTTATCAAGCCCTCGCTATTTTCAGCTTTCTGTCTCTCTGGAGACTGTTTGACTAGCCTCATAACAATAATAATAGAAATGCTGCGAATGAACAAGTATTACATGAACTTTGAAAATTGTTATACTCCTCCACATCAGAACAACGAAATGAAAAAAAGTGGGGTGTAAGCTTCTCTATGTATACTTAATTTATTTCCCGTATCATTTCAGAGATATTCAATGAAGTGAATGAACCTGAATAACAGCTCACGAGATAACACATGAATGCTTACTCGACAATGTGCTGGAAAATGGGATCAGGGTTTTAATTGTGTACCAAATTTACCACGCGAAGCAGACCCTAAGATTTGTGAAGTTTTCCAAGAAATCATGAATTAATTTTTTTTAAAGTGAATTTTTCTTCTTTCAGTCGAGATTATGAAACGAGGGCACCATCGATGTACAGACTGTCATTTCTGTTCACTGATTGCGAAACTCCTTTGTCCATCCAGCGACTAGACAGTCTACGTGCTACATCATCTTACATCAATCAATCTTGGCGGGTTATTGGAAGTCTAATTTGAATGCCATGATGAAGCGTATTTTAATTACTAACGATAGCTTTCCAAGGAAATGGCTTCGCTATCGATAATTGCGGCCAGGCTAATAGTAGAGGGCCAAGAAACAGATAGCTTGTTTATTTTTCATTTGCAAGATATGGTGCTTGGTGAACTTAAAACCTGTGCCGGAAGAGCAGCTAGGTCAGCTTGAAACTTTTCATCCGCCTATGGTGTATGAACGCTGGACTGGACGCTATTATTTTTATTAATAATACTATTATTGTGGTAGTTTAGTGAGAAAGTTGTTTCTAGGGAGTTCAGAGTACGTTAGTTCCTTCTTTTGTTGATTTTTTTTTTACTTAGGAGGCAATCAAGCGGCAGTCGTCAAATCTTCATGGCTCCAGTTCATTAGGTGATAAAATTCAGATGTGAGAAATTGAGGTAAAATTCTAAAGCGATTACTGTCATTACAAATAAGAAGCGCAGTCTTCAATGCATGGATTGCCTTCTGTCTTTTTTCATCTATAAGGAAACGCTACATCATTATTCTCGTGGAGAAAGGAATACAGATTAAGAAAGACTTAAAAGTTAAAAAGAGCAAAGATCTGAGAAAATGTAGGAGTAACACAATCATTTTCTTGTTACTTCTAATGGAAGTCAAAGAGAAGTGAACAGTGAGAGCAAAGCCTGTTTTCAACATCTCATTTATCTGGTTATTTTAGTGCAACTTTCATTATTATGTATTTAGATGTGACAATAATTATAATGTTCGTGTATGCAACATACTCAGAGTTCTATGATATTTTTCAGTGAGCTAAGGCAATCACTGGGAAATGTAGTGCATATTCAGCTTAGATCGTATAACGAAGATGAACATTTTTAGTCTCCGTTGAGGCATTCCGTTAAAATTGCTAAAATATGCAGTAAACGCTGCTCAAAGAGACGAAGATCAAATAAGAAGAGCCAGTCTCCACAAGATACGCAGCTAAATAGTTTCATTCAATCGTGCTAAGATATGGGAATGCATTTGTTACAATCTTTACAGACTTAAGTTCAATTCAAAACACAGTGTAAAGTCGTCCAATATTCGACATCGACGACTCAGAAAATCAACAGGAAAAGATAACTCTGAGCATTAGCTGTGATGTTACACAGCCTCACTTGGTAGGATGATTAAGGTGTGTTAAATTACCACTGTAGGAAAACAACAAGTGTTGAAGAAAAAATGCACACTTTCTCCCTAGAATAAAGTAAAAACAGAAGCTTTAATTAATGGCAAGCGTGCATGCGAGTCCAACATCGTCAGAAACAATGGATTCATATAATCGTGCGACATGAACTCTGAAAACAAAACCCAAGCTATCCTGCAGGCACACGACGCGCAGTCAACTCTTTTAAATGACGCTCGGTTCCATTGAAAGGACCAGATTTATCTTCTGGAGACACGGGACGCAGTGAGAGCTGGTGTGCATGTCGGCCATGAAGGCCTCCAGGGTAAAGCCCCATCTGCCATCGGCATTGTTGGCATGTCATGGGAGCGGCTCGCGACATCATCTCTCTGATGAGATGTCGAGTCCATGGCAAACGATGCAATAAGTTCCTCTACTGCCAGTAGTTGTTATTCTCAGTTTGCTCGTCAACAAATTTTGCGTTGCAAGCCGGAGTTTACTATTTCAAACCAGTTGAAATAGTTATGTCTTCGAGGCATTATGCTAGTAAATGAAAGACGTAATCTAGGACGGTGAGCAGGTAAAAACTTAGCAATATGATTAAATCTTTGCCAAAACATGTTGCAAAAACTGTATTCTAGAATATTAGAAGACTCGTTACCTAAAACTCGTCTGTTAAATGTACAGTATACTTGATGGTTCAATCGATGAATGTGGATGAAAAGAGAGAATATGATGAAAAATTCTATTTAAATTATGTAAAGGTACGAAGTAATTTTGAGATAGGCAAACATTGCTAGCCTTTTTCATCATATTCTTGAACGAATTAGTAGAAAATAAGGAATTTCCCTCAATAATTATCTCTCTGGATACTTGAATAAGATATAGGATTCAAAATTTATTTTTATTACATTGCACAATTTTTTTATCGATTCGAAGGCACTAAATTTTAATTCTTGTACTAAAGGAATGACATCACAAGCCTAAGCACTAATGAAGGGAAAACTAAATAGCAACGCTAGTTCAAGAATAATTAGGGCGCACGAATTTACTTAATCTTCTACTGAATTGATTATGATGTCCATGTCCTTTTTAATTCTGTTTTTACGCTGTTAATCCTTGTTTAAGGCCTCAACAGCTGCTATTACTCGAAGTTTATGCATGAAATATCGGTACAGACACGATTGAACATACATATATTCCCCTGTGTGAATTCCACTAGAATCACAATTGACATCACACCATCATTAGAGCTATTTTTCAATAGTTTGATAACCACTGTGGAGGCTAAAGAGCAGCCTGAAATTTTTAAAAGTACAAATGTGAGTAAAAAAAAGAGACTGCCACCAGAAACGAAACAACTGTCTGTTAAATCCTCAACCGTAAGTGGGAAGTGCTTCATGCACTCGGCAAGAGCAGCAGCAGCGCCTTCGCCTCGGGCATTCCAAACAGCCTCGCTCTCTAATCTCTGGAGCGACATCACCAATGAAAACAGCCACTCCGGATCCAATCATAGTCGCCCGTTGCTGGTATGAATTTCAAATGGGCCAAAATAAACAGAGTCTGAGGTAGGAAGCCGTGGGAGCGTTTCAACGACCAATTCTCTGCTGCGGGTGCTGCCGCTTTGTTTTTAATCGAGCCGTGAATGTCATCATGTATGAGGGTTGGGATCCTGCATAGAACTGATGTTCTAGGAGTGATGCGTCCGTTGTGTTGAGAGAGCTTCCATCAATAGTGCATCAGTTACAAAATATTTTGCATTGGGTTTAAGAAAAGTGTCGTACAGATAAAAATACACATCTGGAGCCGTACACAAACAACGATGAGTCTTTATACGACACTTATGTGTTTACTCTAGTAATAAAGTGCTGTACACTACTGAAATGTACCGTAACAAGTTAAAAGCGTGTTAGATACAGATTCCAGACAGACTTGCGTAACACCAGATGTGTGTTGAGTGTGGATACTTGATAACTTTCCAACCAGTCAAAGAAATTCTCAAGTTTATATAAATTCTATGAGGGTAAACTAAAAATGGCATCAAAGATATTTGTTCTAATGGTCATTGAATTAAATGGTTTTAATACATAGAAGACAACTAATATCTGTAATAGCGAAGCACATTTCATAAAGTTTCATGACTTTTTTTAGAAGTTCCAAAAATTAGATAATTATCATACTACCAAAACTTGGCAGCTGAAAGACACTCTACATATTTACAAACTCGAGAAAAGATTAATGAGATAAATTACAAAAATTATCTGCCCCGAATGACAACCTAAATATTGACCAATGCCAGTACATATTGTGAGAAACAGTGCAGTGGAAATAATATGCATCATTTCGATAGAGCAATCGTAACGTACAATGCATATCGAATGAAAATATTTCTCAGATGTTCAATCAGGACCTGGAAGAGCTGGACAAACGAGCTCACATGGTGCGTACAGTGAAATTAAGAGAATCAATGATGAACAACTACCTTGGGATCCACTGCAACAAATTTGTGCGGCGGCAGAATGAATCATCTTAAAAATAGGAACTGAATATGACAATCTTCTAACTCCTTTGCATTCTCGATTTCCGTTGAATGAGCGCTTCACCGGATATTAGAGTCTAAATTATTCATTAAAGTGCTTGATTTATGCAAATTAGACCATCAATATGGTGAATATGAAGAATATATTTTCAAAACACTATTGAAATTAGAGTTGTAATATTTCCGGTGCGGTGTGTAAGCGAAAATACAATTCACAAGATTTTGAGGTGTACCGTCAGAATTTCAAGTTTTATCAGTGTACATGAGTACATATTCCACTCATCCTGATCTATGCTAAACCAGTTTACAACATTACTCTAGTGCCTGAAATGTTGTGAATTCTGAATATCACTGCATTTCATAACCACATTTCAGAAGTAGACTGACCATTAATGAGCTTAAAAACGTAAAGGCCCAGACACATTTTCAGCAACCGAAACAACTTCAATTAAAACATTAGAAATAACAGTTTCATTTTTTCAAAAATCGGAAGCAAAACATCGGAAACAATCGTTTCATTAGTTGGATAATCGGAAGCCAACTATTGGAAATAATAAACGAAATGAGAATAATGTCCCGAGGCTAAAGACTAACAAATTCTAGGAGCGAGATAAACGCCCTAGGCTGGTAGGCCTGTCCTCAGGTGTTGGAGAGGGCGGTGTGTTAGCTCAGGGCGGGTCTCGGAGGCTTCTGTTCAGCATATACACATTATTGCCAGGCATATCAAGTGGCACTCGCTCCTAGTTTTCACCAAAAAATGTATTTTCCGCTCATAAGTCTTGCCTTCTCCGACCCCAACGTTCATTTTGACAAAAGTTTAGGTCCTTGACGCATAGCTGATGTTTTTTCTATCAAGTCAGTTTCTTTTCATATCAAATATTATTCTTTCTTACGTAATTCATTGGTTAGGTTATGGTCACAATTGCATATTCATTAAATGAAACCGTATGGAAAAGTTCAAGAGTAATGGATATCTCAGATTGTGCAGTGTCTCTTTATGTTTTGTTTAAAATTGGAGAAATTTTAAAACAATTTTCATAAAAGTTTAGAACCTCTGTAAGAATAGAGTATGAATAAAATGAAGAAGCGAACAAATATTGCAGTATGAGAGGATGAATAAAAATTAAATAATAAAGAATAAAGAAGAATTTACCTGAGCGTACTTTTTACCAGCAAAAGTTTTAAATTCGCTAGCAAATAAACAAAGACAGTTGTGCAAAAACGGATGTGTTGTTCGTGATCTATGCACGAATATAAGAGAAGTTTTTGTACACGATTGTGATAGATTTATCAAGTAATGAAATACATTTTCAGAATTAAACAATAATTGATATAGACATCTACTTACATGAGTCTTGACCATAGAATTATATGATGTTGACGGCGTATTTTAAATTAGTATTAAAAAATTAATAAAATTTTAGACATTGAAAATACGTATGCCAGTGTAACTGCATAATATACCCATTGTCCACTAACTTATTTGTTCAATAATATAGAACGCACGGAACACAAACTGAATTTTACTGGAAACATATTTATGTAACTTATTTTGTATGATAATTCAACTTGTTGTGACGTGACCATGCATCAGCAGTTGTTGCCCCGCACTCAGTGTCTGTCATAACATTCACAATATTAGATGTTATGGATGCAGGTACACGACTGTCTGTACTCATCTTCAGGCCGTCGTGTGAGAGTTCTACTGTTCATCACAGTCACTCTCTTAGACGGCTGAAGATGCATCTAACTAACGAAAAGATTACGACTCTACCACTTGAAGGGAGAGCGTGTTGTCTTTGAGCTCATCCAAGATGCATCTAGGAGGGGTATGCAGAGTATTGATTGTTACGTGAATACTTTATTGGCTATCTTCATTGGAAGAAGCGGCATTTGTTTTAACACTCGGGATAATAAAGTTTACGCTTCTATATCTCAATGAAGCCGTGTTTCACGCAATGGTTGAACTCTGCCAATGGATGATTGTGTTTACTTGTAATGTGATGCTATAAATTATGCAATGAATTTCTGGTAGTAGAATAATGCTGAATTTTTGGTTAACATTTCAAGCAAACAAACTACCAAGCTGGTTCTTTTTTTCGAGTCAACGAACGGAAAATTTTGTCAATATACTGCTATGGGTTAACAACGTCATCTGATTTCCCCCGATTGTTCTTTTCATTTCATTGAATACTTACTCACAAATTGAATCCTTCTAAATCTCCATTAAATTTTCGGGGCTTCTTGGAACATACATATTTATTTATGATATAGCTGGCTACAGATGTGGCGTAGAACTTCACTCGTGATAAACAGATTGCATGGTGCTGCTCAAGTAATGCTTGGTCGACTGGCATCACCAGCTTGGTCGACTGGTGAGCGAATCTGCTTGCGAGCGGAAAGACCCGGGTTCGAATCCCGCTGCCGACATGGTTGACGAGGCTAGAAATACGGCATGGGACTTGGGTAAACAACCGAATAATTATCGAAGTAATTATCCGACCCAAGAATGGGCCCGAAGGTTCGTTCCTATAGCCTCATTCTATTCTATTCTTATAAGCCCTCTAAACTAGATCATTGATTTGTGCAGTTTGTGTTATAATAATTGAGAATAACTTCACTCAGAAACAGTGGTAGTGACTAGTGACGACAATGAGAAATAAAACGCTGCTTACGAATTCGCTAGTTCTTGCAAGAACTAGCACCGTTACGGATACCACTATTAACAAAGTAGCAGCGATACTAGCAGCCACTATTAACAGAGCGTTAATGCCCAGCTCTGTCTGCAGTACAAGCCATACGAGTGAGGAATAGAGGTATTCCATGTTCGTTTAAATTACATAGTGTTAAACTCACTAGTGATACCTCCCCGTCTTCATTTTTGAAATTCTTTGCTCCAACCGACACTCCTTGTGGCTCCGTTTTCTAGACTGTGATAGAATTAGTCTTTCTTAGTTGTAGTAAAATTCATTTACGAAGTTGAACTTTAGCCTATAATTCGGTCCTGGAACAATGTTGATGCCAAGAATCTGTCACGGCAAGCAATGGTGTCTGGCTGATTCTCGTTCAATTCTAAAAGGTATAATTTACGCTCTTCTAATCAGGCTTCATCTCTAAAACCAACAACCAGAGTGGAGGAGAATTGATCTCCCGCCTCAGACAAATGGTCGGCAGTCACTCCCGTAAATTGAAAAAGCTTGAGACTTGTGATTTGGGCGCTGCCGTATTGTTGAGGAGCTTTGAGAGCCTCTGTCATTGAGGCGTAATTACAGCCTGGGGATGACCGAGACCTGCCCGCCCCTACGGCTCTTGCAATTCGCATCTGTGCCCCTGAGTGAAGCGAGCCAGGCACGAGCGAGCTCCATGCGTGCACTTCTGCCTTCAGGAATGTTATCGTAAACTGTGCTTTGCAGTTTTCCACGTTTAAACTATCGTGTTTAACCATTTGACTTCAAATAATAAAGTCGCAAACTTTGATAATGAAATGATGCAGTCCGACACTCCTCGTAGATTATAATATTTTGCAAAGGGTAGGTGACTGTATTAAAAAATGAGAAAGTTTCGATTCCAGTACTAAAAGTTACACATGATTCAACGTACTGCATTTCACATCAAAAACAGAATACATAACGACACCTAGCACCTCCCATAGAATAAGCGCACAGGTTTTTGGTTCGTAAGAAAATCTGTGTCATTGCGCGCGATTTACATTGAAGAACGATGTCGACCATAAAATCAGAGCAAAAAATATCTAAAGACATTTTTGTATGCAAGTAAATCTATTTGAATCATCCAATTAAATATTACATTCATGTGCATCCGTTACGCTCTTACGACGCAAGTTCGTGTCCCATTCAGAGATGGTTTGAAGTTCAGGAATTTGTTTTATTTAATATGAGGGGCTGGGATATTTCCCGGACTGTGGAGTCCAATAAACGCTCCAATAGAGTTCATACGCACGCTAACTGCAGCTCCCAATTGCATACCAAACATGCGCTATTGTCGGCATTACGAGGAACGCGGGATGCATGAAGGAGGAAGAGGAGCTTTCCTTGTGGGTGATGCGGGATGGGCAATTGCAGTAAAAAGTCACGAATTCTAAGCTTTGACAGGAAATGATAAAACTTCTTTAAAAAGCACAGAGTTTCCTGTATATGCTACAGTTAAATTGAGATCACAAAAGAGTTTGCGGAGATTACAGAATCAAGCGATTCTTGTGCCTCAAATTAAATAATGCTAATCCTTCATTGAAACGTTGACAGCGAAGACGATCGTTAAAGTATTAAATATTGTGTTACACGACTCCTGAATAATTATTTAATATCATTTAATACGGAAAAAATAGGTATGTGACATATCTATGATGACGTGCAGTGAAGAGTTAAATTCTCAGACAAATACTCTTTTCACTTCTGTTGGTAATTAATTTGCGTAGTACTGTTCGACAATAAAAACACGCCGCTCACCAGTAACTTGACCGCTCTTGAAATCCAGTTTTTCGTAAAATGCTTATAACGATGGTAACGTACAAACAGAATAGTCATAATACAAAACACAACTTGAAATTATATCCTTTCATGTGATTTTAGAATCACTTTTCTATGTAAATTATTTTTTGAGTTACAAACGTTTACTTTCGACTAATTTCTCCTATGTCACATTTTATATCCACAAAAAAATAATCAGTGATCGAATCACTCTTCAATCTGTATTATTAATAGAAGTAAAAGGCAAGAAACATTTATTAAATGTAATATATGTATGGCTGCGTAGGGCACTGACACATGCAGGTCAAATATAAATGCTGTGTCTGCGTGTGGAGAGGTCCTGCACCGCCAGTTCTTTTCGTAACTCATTTGTGATTCTCTTGCTAAGGGAGCTCGGGAAACTCCTCCGATCGAGGCAGCAAAGTTAGGCAGTCGCAAAGCAGAGTTGATCGTGTCAAGAGTTCATAAGGCGAACCATTACAGATCTTTATATCCACTTTTATTACATTCTTACCGTTCCTGATCCGGAGGAAGCTTGAGCCTCCATACAAACGGCTTGCTTAGCAAAGTAAGACGTCGTAGGGCGTCCGCATTCCGCCAACCCGAGGTTTAGGGCGATGAAGATGGAAGGCAGAAGCGAACACTCTGGCGCATCTTTGAATAGTGCTCGCATCTTTTTCTTCGCGAGGCTTTATCATTTATGAATTTTTTCCTACCGAATCGATCAAATTATGTGGCGGAGAAAAACGCAACCAGTCAGCCTCGAAGCCAAGAAACTGACGATCCCCAGTACGGCATAAAACAAGGTGCAACGTTTCGAAAACTCGCAAGGTTTGAAATGAGCAACTGAGATGTTGAAAAATACTTTTTATACTTCTTGATATTCTTACGTACTAAAATAATTTTGGCCAGTAAGAAATAAAATATTGCCTATAAGAACCTTTCAATGTTGGCCAGGAATAAAACTATAAACAAGAACTGCAAATAGTAACCCAATCAGTTGAAATTTTTTTTGGCGAAGCTCGCTCTTCCATTTTTGGCGGCAATGACCGCGCGAGATGGCAAGACAATATCTGTCAGAAGCTGTCCTGTGGTATTTCCATCAGTAGTTTCAATAACATCCGAGCGTCATAATTCAAGAGGCAGCCACAAAACGTCACTTGCAAACGAACCCCAATTTAAGAAGCAGCCTCAACCACCCGCGTGTGAAAACTGTCTTCGTGAAAGGAGTTCTGGTTTCGGTCTGAAAGTAAATCTAAAATGAGGTATAGAGACGTGTTCTCGTTCTACACAAAATATAGTGACAGAGATCGAAACTCAATCAAAAGTTATAGGTCACTTTGATGAAAATCAAAACTGATGAAGGAGGCGTCAGAAACTGAAAATAAATATTGTATTTTCAATCCTGAAGTGGAATAAAAAGAAGTAGCTGAGCATACTCAAACTTTCCCTCAAATTTTTACATCAAATGAATGTGTGCAAAAACAATATTTATTTTGATGACAGGCTTATTTACATTGTCCACTGGGGCACTAAGTGACCAAACAAGCATGCATGTACAGGGTGTCTCAAAAAAATGTACTCACCCTTTAACCGTTGCTAACATGCTGTCTTCTTTGTGTTGCAGGTGTGAGGCTCGAACCTTTGCGAACATGATTAAATGTAATTAAAGAATCATGTTCGCAAAGGTTCGAACCTTACACCTGCAACACAAAGAAGACAGCATGTTAGCAACGGTTAAAGGGTGAGTACATTTTTTTGAGATACCCTGTATACTGACCACAGTTACTTGCCCTGGGCGATGCACTGCTCAGCAGCACGACAGCTTGTAAAATAAGCCATGTTCAGGCCCCTCATGCAATAAATAAATAACTCTGGAGCCAAAGAAATAAAAAATATTGCTCACAAATTACTCGCCTCGTATCACGGATCCTTTACTTAAATTGTGTCAAAAACCAGCACCATTTATTTTAATTTAATACCGAACCGAATAATTATCGAAGTATTCATCCGACCCAAGAATGGGCCAGAAGGTTCGTTCCTATAGCCTCATTCTATTCTATAGTATATGATAGGGCAAAACTATAAGGACAATAGAAGCACATGCTGTTGCTATGTTATTTTTACACTTTTATTTTCCACTGACGGAGCATTAACTGTCCTAATTGGGATGGACCAGTCACGAAAGTTACAGTGCCCGAATTTTGGGGGGATTGACTGCGCACGGAATATTAACTCCGAATTAGAATAGATCAAGGGCGGAATATTTATTATCGAAACTGGGGTTGACAGAGTGAGGAATATTAAGTGTCTGAATTGAAACTAACCGAGTACAGAATACTTACTATTCGATTAGTGATTGAGCGATTGCAGAATATTTACTATCCTAATTGGGATTGTTAGAGCTGATGTACGTCGGATAAGGAGCGAAAAATTGAGCATCGATCGAAATGGTGGATTTTCCAAAGGCGAATTGCTCTACGTTTCCAATATATTGGTGATCGAGAGCACAGAGTTTTGTTTTTAAAAGAGAAGTGATTGTGTATTCACAATACTCTGTCGTGTGGCAGGCTCTTACAGAAATTGGAACACTAAGTAAACAACACTGGACAGAGTTGATCACAAAACGAACATATCATCAATTTTCTTAAAGTACCGCGAGATTTTGCCCTTAATCGATAGATTCAGCAGCAGCACGACAGTTTGTATACAATTATGTCTAACCTTTACGACCTTAATTTCCAATGTTCTGGCCTACAATTTCCAAGATTTCTGCCTACTTTAGCTGGTTTTCAAAGTTTCCTACTTTATGTAACATATATTACCCCCTCCTTGGCTTGGTGTTCTAGAGGTATGAGGGCCTCCAGGGATGCATCTACCCACGTACAGGAACTGTGGCTTGAGGGGTGAGTGTCCTCCCTCTTAGGAATTTTGGTCCAGAGTAGAGTATCGGAGCGAGCACGGAAGGGTTGCGCCGCTAGTCATAAAGCTGCCACCAGGACTCCATACCAATGCCTACGATAGGAGCGGCGCCCCCTCGTAAACTGCCGCCAATCACCTCCACAATACACATTTTAAAACGGTTTGATTGAGCGAGACAAGTTTATGGGCGCGCGCATACAAGAAAAGCTTTGTGAGCAAGTGTTTGAGTTGCTACCTCATTCGCCGGCCAACTAAAGTGCTGACTGAGATGGCAGGGACACCTCAAAAAGCTGCCTCAGCAATTTCTAGATGCCTCTTGGCCTCTTTTATGTGGACAATAACAGGATCCTGGGCATCGCTTTACGACGCCATGATACGAGGTGACCGCTTTCCAGAAATTACTTACACTTTTTATTTGGATTTTATTTCCAGCAGGGCCTGCTGGACAGAATATGGATGGCGGAGACCCAGCGACAGAATTGTGAACGAACGTTAAGTTTTTCTTTCTTAGTGTCAGCTGAGGAAGCAGAATTAAATGAGACTTCACAGAAAATTATTTCGTTGAAAAGATTTGGCTGCAGAGTGTGGTGTTATGAAGAATAAATGGTTTGTAAGTTAGTCATATTGAGAGATGTGTTGCTTGCTTCAGAGGTTTAAATAGTGTCTCGTATCCTAGATGAATTTTCACTTAGAGTGACTACTGCTATCCTTCAGATTAGTGAATATTTGATCAGACTTCACTCTCACTTGTGATTCTTCCAATACAGAGAAAATCTACTCGTATTATTATATATTATGAATAGTTGAGATATCAAATAACTTTCATAAATAAAACTCGAATTAAATCTAGGTGCAAAAATCAGTAAATTGTGACATTAAATTGAAAATTTTGATTGTGGCATACGTAAGGATGGTTATATCAGTAGCCGTGGGTTCAATATAGTTGTGTATGAACATTTCTTTTTAATATATTTTAATTGCGAGTAAAAAGTAAAGATTTGAAGGGAAAAAACTTTGGGTAGTATACAATCATGTATTTACATCATGACTGACAATTTTTTCTGAAAATGTGTAATGAGTGTTCAATTTGTTATAAAAGAGAAAAATGCAGCAGAAAAAATAGATTCTTTATAAGAACATGATGCAGCTTATAATATAGTTGATAAGAGTTACGCTTGCGCTGACTAAGAACTTCAGTGACTTACGAGCCATTAAGATAAAAAGATAACAGATCTCTTCCTGGAATGGACTAAGTAATAATACAGCTTTGAGGAAAATTTTCATTTGATATAGTGCATACATGTCCACTACTTTGTACTATTTCATATCAAGAATGTTCGACGTATTTTTCCCCATAATTAAATAGTAAGTAGCTATTTTGCTTCAATCTTTCTGCTCTATGAAACAAAATTTGATGTAAATAGAACAATGAGAGCAACAGCCTAACCGTTAACTACTGGAAGATCAATTGGTACTTTAGAGGCAATCTTATGCTAAATTAATGCATGTAATCACACTATATTCAAACTCTATGTCGCTTAAAATAGATGTTGTACGTGCAACTATCCCCATATAACAGCTATTGCGTTTAACACGTTTGTTGCTGCTTGGAATTTAGAGCTAAAAATTGAAGCTTGAAATGACTCACATGTGCGTCAAGTGACAGCGAATGTGTTAATAGTATTTACTTAGTCCCAGATATAACCACCCCGCAAATACAATTCCTTGTCCATTTGTTGTTCATTTCTGCAGTTGGATTTAAAGTTTATGAGCCATCACCCCCCGGCTCTCATGAACACCGGAGCCGCTGCCTGTGGGAGACAGACGAGCGTTTATGAAGCAGCTGTGTTGCGTGACCGTGGGGGCCGTGTGGCGCGTGTCGCGGTCCAGCAACGCAAACACTGTGCTCTGCAACACGTGCGCCACAGCCTACCGTCAACACGTGGGTTTTATGGCAACCTGCGCCACAGCCTACCGTCAACACGTAGGTTATATGACAACCTGCGCAACATCCTACCGTCAACACGTGGGTTTTATGGCAACCTGCGCCACAGCCTACCGTCAACACGTGGGTTATATGGCAACCTGCGCCACAGCCTACCGTCAACACGTAGGTTATATGACAACCTGCGCCACAGCCTACCGTCAACACGTAGGTTGTATGGCAACCTGTGCCACAGCCTACCGTCAACACGTGGGTTGTATGGCAACC
>VCRD01003355.1:6077-21540 GCA_006783055.1 Trinorchestia longiramus | reverse complement strand
GTAACACCTGTCAGTTCTGTGTATTCATGAAACTGTAAATTGTGTGTGAGATATATATTTAGTATTATCTTTTATAACGTGAAATATTCGAGACATGTTTGAACTCCATAGCAATGCCGTCGTTTGTATAGTATCTAAGAGAACATCTGAATTACACGAACAGCGCGTAATATTAAGTTTATGCATACGTAAATTGAGGAGCTTCCTGCTTCTGATCTAACGAGTCCTCGCTACGTCCCGTGCTTCTGTTGCAGCAAAATGCGTAGTCCCCTGCATCAACGGGGGCGTGTGCAGAGGGGACAACAAGTGTCGCTGCCCACCAGGTAAACTTGTGTTGATTAGCACAGGTAAATTATGACAATTCAAATGATCATGCGTGAAAAATTACATTATTACACATAGAAACTCCCTTGTGAAACCAATATCAAGTACATCGAATGTAATACAATACTTGTGAGATACGTGAGCAAATAATCATATTTATTAATTTGTATAGGTTTTGGAGGGTCCCATTGTGAGATCGCTCAACAGACGTCAGCTGTGAGGTTACAGCGCTGCAGAGAACGGTGTGTACACGGCCGCTGCCACGATGTAACTGGCGTGTGTAAGTGCGATGACAACCACAGCGGCCGTTGGTGCCGGAGAAGTGAGTCTGTTGTGGGTTTGCATCAATGAATATTGTCAAAAGAGATACTATTTTAAAGGTAGGACTTTTTGGAAGAATTCCAATGCTTGGATTACATTACTGTCACAACTACCGCCTGGTGCTGCAAAAGCACTTCGATGCGTTCTTTCGAAAGTAAGACTTTTTGTAAGAATTAAGGTGTTGTAGTGAATCAATTTATATTTTGACAGTTATTGAGGAGCATTAAAATGCTTGTTCAGTTTTGAGGCACAGATTTGGTGCTCACGTAGAAGTTTGGGTGGTTTATGTGATGAGTGGGTTGGATTGAAAGAACTACGGGGCCGTATACATAATTTTTTCAGCAAGTTGACTCGCATATTTTGTCATGCATGTGAACAAGATGAAAGTCTATTATAAAGTCCTATAGATTCTTGTGACCAGGTTAAACTAGTCGCTCCGTGCCACAAGGGTAAAGACACCACCAGCTAAAAAATCAGTTTTCTATACTACCAAAATCTCCAAGTCGAGCTTGATTTAGTTGTTAACCTACAAAATGAGACCAAGAACATGTGTTTCTAACATATTTCCATACTTTCCTGTAGAAATTCTTATCGATCATGTCTAGAAATTGCATAAAGTTTGCTAACATTTGTGTTCTTAAACTTGTAGGAACACGAGGGCGAAGGAGGAGAATTTGGGTCTAACGCCGAGGACTGTGTCTCACAACGTCTCTGTCACTCGTATTCTGGACAGAACTTCACTTCAATCTTCCAATGCCTACTATACCATAGCCTGGATGAACTGGATCATTCCCAATACAGTGGTACCTCGACATACGAATGCCCTAACTTACGAATTATTTAACATGCGAATGATCATTTGATTCAGATTTCTGCCCAACATACGAATGTTTTTTGGTTCATATTTCTATGGCCGGAAATCTGAACCAAATGATCGTTCGTACGTTAAATAATTCGTAAGTTAGAACATTCGTATGTCGAGGTACCACTGTACAAATTATGCCGTGAAGTTTATACGCTTGAGAATTTATGCACAAATTTTAGTTCAGTCTGGATAACCGATAAGGTATTGAGCTTGCAGATTTATTGATGTTTGTTGATTTCGTATTGAAAAAACTGTTTTGCTGTCAAATAGAAGGTCATGTGCTGAAGAGAATGAAGAGAAGCCTAAGTTATCTACCATCTTCAAACGAATCTTTCAAGATCAGTACTAGATAAAACAGTACGTTAATTTCACCACTTGGATACTTGGTTAAAGTAAAGTTTGTAGACGCATTATCCCGGAGTCTGAGATGTGGATACACGGCTGGATTTGGGTATAAATGAAGTGGTAAATACAACGATGAATTTAGGTGGATACGCAGCTGGATTTTGGTATAAACAGAGTCGTGAATGCACGCTTGAATTTTAGTACAATCGAAGTGGTGGATACACTGCTGGATTTGGGTATAGAGGTAGGAGAATTGTGCACAACATTTCAATAGAACGAAAAACATGGGATTCTTTGCTGTTGAAGCTAAGAAAGTCAAACCTTAAAACTAAACCTACAACAGACTCCCAACAACAGCAAAAGAAAAAAGGGAAGTCAAAGAGGACTTCCGAATATTCCCTGAAGCAACCCACCCCTCTAGTTGTTTCCGAGCTCATATATAGTGGAGCTTTTCATTCTTCTTTGCCTCATTGGAGACAAATTTCTTACTGAAATTTCAAGATGATTTCAGACTCAAGATTTGCATGATAAGTAACTCGTTCTAGAAAATTCATGTATACCATCTGAATTTCTCAACCTTCAAATTTGTAATCGAAGCGTGGACGCTGATAGACTCTGTAATTTTCTATGCTGCTTAATCGGAACATCTATTTCTCAAACTGGCAATAACAGATCCTTTGTTGTAAAATTTTGTTACGTTTATGAGAGGCGACTTCATTTTTCTGAAGCGAAGTCCTTTTTCTCGGTCGAAAATTCAGAACAAATACAAGGGCAATAGTACTGTAAGTAGGTGTAGTTCCACAGTGAAGCATGTACACACCTTGAAACCCAAACATTGTTCAACATACATGAAAATAAGAAAATTTGTTTGATTGGTTGTCTGACACGATTGTTTGATGAATAGATTGTTATTATTAATAGAAACTAGAACAGTTCTCGAAGTAACGACTGTGCTGTCCTTGACTGTTGCTTTTGAATAAAATTGCAGTGTTCATACATTTTAAGCTTTATAATGACTGCGAATTTTCAATTGAGTTGTAACTAAATGAAGACGGTGGCCACGCTATCAACTTGTTGCTCTTAAAACTCAAAAAGAAATTGTTCAGTTGCATTTGCTGCATGTGGCGGAGCATTGCCATGCAGATCACAATCTCCTTCAGGAGTACCAAAGGTTGGTTTACAAGCGAAGAAAAAAAGTGCTCCCTTCAAAAGACCGCAAGAAGTAATTACGTTTAGTTTGCCATCGTAAGGAATGTTCGCAGGGCTGATAAGATTATTTTATTTTGTATAAGTTATCTCAGCCTACAACATTATGCATGTCACGATTATGACCCTGAAACCGATGCTATGTGTCATCATTGTGAACCCAATCTTCCGACCATCCATTACTCTGCCGCCGTGGTCAGTTTGTGTATGACCATCGGCGGCTAAAATTACGACATGGGACTTCGGCACCGACCCAAGAATGAGCCGAAAGGCTCGTTCCTATTGCCTCATTCTATTCTATTCTACTGCCATCCAAGGTAATCCGGGTTTCATTCTATACTTAAGGCCAATGATACGTCTCAATAAATCTCTGGGTTTCATTCATGATCAGTATATACTTCATAAAAAGCTTCATGCATGGCCTTGACCAATCTAGTATCAAATTTATGTGTCTTTTTGTTAATAGTTTTGCGGTTGAACAAATGACACGGTTGTGCATCGTTTCAAAGAGACTTTTCAATGCAATCTTTTGTAAATATTGTCTTATTGGCTGCGTACGATTCATGACAACTGTTTCTTGAAATTGCCTTTATTTTTCGTACGTCAAAATACAGTTTTAATGATGGAAGATTCTTCGAAAATCTTCGGACTGTTTTTGCAATGGACTCTCAAAACAGTTTATTTAGCTATTTTAGCCTGCTTGGCTTCAGTTAGGAATAAAAACGCACTCTCTCATACTAAAAAACTTAAACGAATGATGCTGTACTTATACAGTTTTCGAATAACTCAAGAAACAGGGATTGTAATAAAAACTTTATTAAAAATCCCGATCAACTATTGACTCTGGTGATAATGGATGCGAGTAGTTGACAACTCTATTTGCATGCTCGTAAATTTAAGTTTCCAAACACTTTATACAAAATGAATTAGTTTCTTTGAAGCCCATCCCCATTTTTTGAACCTCTTCTATTTCTCTTGCAAATGTTAAACTTCTTTTCTTTGCACATTTTTTGAGCCAGTGTCTTTCTCTACGAGGCATCTTTATTGAACTACGGCCGTTTTCCATCATATTCTTTCTTTTCTCGTTGACTGTCGGTACATTTTCCGTTTAGTCGAAGCTCGTTTCATCTGGGGAGCACCCTTACTCACTCCTGCAGTCATCAATATATATATATATATATATATATATATAATGCTTCCGAAACGTTAAAAACTGCTTGAAAATTAGACCTTTTAGAATGTACTAATAACTGCACTAAGACTATCGAAAACTGATGAAACGCTTTAATCCTGTTTGCGTATACTTTTACAATATACGCTTTCGTTTTGCTGTCTACTCCTGTCGTCACTGAATAATATTGATCAGAAAACGAAAGGCCCAGCCATGCCTGGCCTATACGAGTACATGTGTTATTTTGCATTTAAAAACACCTAAGGGTGTTTCACCATGAAGAGGCATGTTGTAAATAAAAGACGTAATCAATAAGAACTTTACAGTAACATACAAATTCCATTACACATCTGAATTAGAAAAACTTACAGAATACGGTAGTTCTTTCACTTCAACGTTACACTTTACGTAGAGTCTCCTTATTCATCTTTCTCAGTTCTCATTAGTTTTTCACCCTTTCTAGTGAAAGAAAAAAATAAGGAAAAGTAAGATCCATGTGATTGAACTAACGCTCTAGCACCGCGTAACAAGCGTTGTTTATATTGAACAAGCAACTTTAAGGTACAGTGATGCCCGTACATGTCAACGCTTAAGCTTCAATTTTTTATGAAAAAACAATTTTCCAATACATAGTAGAAAAATCTCGATGGGCATGCAGCCCTGGGTTATTAATAAGTAACGACTGGGAGGGTAAAATGATTAAGATTCCATTTAAGAAACGTCAATAACAAAAGAAAACCAGTGCCAAGCAAGTGAAACAAAACCTAGAGCATCTAATTAAGTTAATTGCGATAGCCTTATTGATTCCTTCGTACTATACTTAAATATCAAACAAAAAGAGTGGATGAGATTTAAAAACAATTCCGTGTAATTAGTTGCTATCAGCAGTTAAATCATCATCTTCTTGATTACTAGTATATTTCATTTTTTTGTACGGAGACTACAAACTGCATCAGATTAAATCCCTGACCGTGGGCATTTCTTTTCCACTCCAAACACGCACGGCTTGTAAAGCCAGTGATTATTTGCATGATCTTCAAAGTTGGTGGCAAACAATCATAAGTAGTAATATCAGTTCCGTTCGCTATCATATTGAGTCTTTCAAGCTTCTTACAAGCATGCAGTCAGCATCTTCAACGAGCTTCCCCACCAACCGATCCTATTAGACTTCAAGTTCTTGAACTCGTAGATTTAGACTTAGATTTGAGGGCCAGTGTTCGGCTGGGGCCTTTGTAACGGCCTTTAATTCCCTCTAATACACACACACATACACACACACACACATACAACAGGGTGGCATCCCAGAGTTTTTCTCCTGTAAGCCAGGGTCGTGTATAGTAATTCCTCTAGGGCCACCCTGAGTCATTCAGTCCAAATAAACCAGCCAACTGAGAGCATCACTGGAAGATCCAGCTTGTCATAAACAGCCCCACAAGCTTAGCAGGAAGTCACATTAAAAGTACTCGTGTACTGGCAGATGAATTTTTTCTCGGTAAAAGTAGTCACATGGTAGTTTATAATCCGAGAGTTTGTCGTCCAAATTTAAATGCTTTAATCTCGGGCAATGCTTAACTATTTTCTTCATGGCTTTTGCCGTGAGATGAACTGGTTTCAGCATGTACAGGTGGGTTAAATTGACACTAAATGGCACCAAAGCGTTCACAAACGTCGGCGTAGATTCCATGATTTCGAGAGTGGTGATGTGCTACCGGTGTTTCTCAGCGACTTTTTTGTATTCGCCGAGCTTGTTTGTATCGTACTTCTGAAAGTTGACAATTTCCAAAGCTTTTCAGTGTCACCAACATCTCTGAATAGCACGCACGTTTTCTGCTCGTTCATTAGATCCACAGAATTTAGGAACAAGAAAATTAAAACCAGCAGTTCATGAGGAAGAGTTAGGAAGTAATTCTGCTCTTCTGATCTAGGAACGTCGTTCATGTCGAGCAAGGTTGTAGCCATCTGCAAAAAAGGGTAATTTTAGACCTAAACGTACCTTGTAGTTACTAAAAATACTTTGTTTAGAGAATTCCCAAGTCTATGCATGAAGAAGCTTCAGTTAAACAACATAGTTTTGCGTTAAGTAATTTATGACCAAAATCTGCGTAATTGCAATATAAGACTATAGTATTTTGACGGCAAACCTTCATTTGAATAAATAACTAGCGTATTCTTTAAAGGAAATCACGTATTACTTTGAAAACAATCTTTAAGAATTCTCTAACCTATTCCAAAGTTAACTTGAGCGCGTACGTAGTCTTGTAGTCTACGTAGTCCCTTCTAAGTAATAGGAAGCACTGCAGAAGGGACTGAGGCACTGAGGAGTAATAGTTCAAAGGAAGCACTGCAGGGAAAAAAGAAGCAATTCAATAAAAGTGCCTCATGGAAAAGGCAGCAGCTCAAAAGATGTGCGAAGAAAAGAGCAGCAATTTAACATCTGCAAGAAAACTAGAATCAGTTAAAAAAAGGTTTCGAAGAAGCTGTAGTTCCTTTAGTGAAGAGCGATTGAATAAAGATTTGTTAACATTCAAACTAAGGCCAATGAAGTGATGAGTGTATGATCAATATACAGTGTATTCGGCAACTCACAGTGCACTGCTCAAGTTACGAATAGAAGCACATAAAAATGTTGCCTGGTTAGAAAAATTTGTTTGAGCCACACAAGCCAAATAGTTTTCCTACACATTCTCAATTTGAACGTCCATTTCACCTTGGAGAAATACAAAAAACTTCTCTGAGAATGGTATGCATAGTCCATTCCCTACCGGACTTAATTTCCTTTAAGCAAAATATAAGTTAGATCTTTCTCTTAACATATTAATTCATATGTGCATGTTGTCAATGCAAAATACTTCATCAAAATTGAAGCCCATTTCATAAATTGAAGTTTTCGCCCCCACAATACTGAATCACAATTTTTACCTTGCAGCTTACCATGCATGTCATAATTCAGTAACTGATGTTCCAACTGAACTGAACACGGCATTAACTTCACAATTTCAAGTATTTCCCAGAGCTGGGATACTTGGAATCGTGCAAAACACATGTTCCCATCTAATACTGAAATTGTAAGATGACTCACGGTATGCCAGTTCGTGTGATCATGGATCTTCACGAAAAGGAACAATACATACAACTGAATTAATTTATTCCAATGTTATTTAAGAGTAGCAGTCAAGCATGCAATGTATCAGATGAGATGAAATTCAAGGAAATATATCTAACAGAAGAGGGACAATGAGAGGCGGCTGAGAGACGTCTCATGACCTGGGGTCAAAATGCGAACACTTCAACGAATATTAAGTAGTGATCCACCGAGCTGCTGTTCGCTAATTGAAGTCTACTATAATTCCTAAATACTCTCAACGTACTTGTTCCTTTTGATTTAGCTGTCAGGAACATAACATAAAATACGTATGCAATATAAACGCACAATTGTAAGTATCCATAAAACGTGAAATGATTTTCTTATTTGTAATCAGAAAATTTAAATTAAAAATATATAATGAGTACAAGCTTTTTCAATTTTCAATTTTCAATTGAAAATATAAGATGAATACAAGCGACATAATACATTCTAGTGACACAATTTGTCACGTTTTGGTACGATGGCTTTATGTTGAGAGCCACAGCTACTAAAATGAGGTTCACTAACGAAGGCAATTCTCAGTTCTTTGGCATCAAATTGCTCTGAAACTTGCTGCTATGTTTTTTTTTCCTTAAGAAATTGTTTTTGCTTCAGAGCAAATATTGTTTACAATTTGGGGTAAATTCTTAGCTGTTAGGGAACGTTTGATCGACGAGGAGTCTTTTAGTAACAGCTTTGTCCTTAAGTTGTGTGTCCGGTTCTAACTGTTGAAAAATTAGTGATTTTTGTGTGACGGTGAGTCTGTGCTTCTAATCACCAATTGTCGTGAGTTTCTAAATGGCTTTTGTGAATCAATCTTTGGTGAAAGAATGCATTCACACATAAACTGTTTGTAAACACTGGAGTCATTGAAGTGTTAGAGTACTTATTTGTGTGATTATTAATTGATTTTCATTGATGAATTTTCTCCAATGTTCTGTTAAGTCGTGTATTCCATCTACGAGCCATTTTTCTTCATCTGATGTGATAAGTTATCTAAATTTTTGAATAAACTCTTCCCCATTTAAGAATGTTGACCGGGTATTTTAAACTCTGAGTATTTGAATGACGATCATTTAGTAAGAACAATATCAAAGAATAGGAAGGCTGTTGGGTGATCTCAAAATTAAAGTTTGTAACTTTTGCGCTGTCGAATACTTGCCTTGTAGTGGAGCTTTATCATCTCTGTTCACTAGTCCGTTTTTGTTGTAAAGTTTCCTGCTTTTAACCCTTTAGCAACCAAGTGGACTATTCGGTCGCCTTTCACAGTCGTTGGGAGAATTGTTCGAATAATTAAACAGTGAGCAATATGAGGTTGCTACTAGGTTTGAACGCGGCGGCATGTTACAGCGTCGTTCTTTTGGCTGCCTGGCTCTCAGCGTGCTTCATTGCATCAGTGTACAGACGGTCTTTGTGAGCTTAAATGTAGAAACTAGAAAAACAAATTGGTCGCTAAAGGGTTAATGAATTTCCTGACAATCCGGTGTTGCGTTGGCTTCTATATTTCGCTGTGAAAACGGATATTCGTATTCGAATACTGAAAAATGTAATTTCATTTGTAACAACCAAATATGTAGATTTATGTGTGGTTGACGAGCCCTTAACTGTAAAGCAAGGGAGAAATTATTTCGTTTTGGCACAGTTCTGTGGGAGCTCTGTGGAAATTTTGCGATGTGGATTTTAAAATTTTATGATTGTCAACCCATGCTTAAGGGCGGCATCATAGTGAAAATGGTAAATGTTTTCGAATTTTAGGGTTGTGATTCTTATGATGGCAAAAAAAGGGCACGATCGTTTGTAGATACTGATTTTCTTTTTTCAAAACTCTATTTGCTTTTGCTCTACCATGAAAACTGTAAGAACAAAACAACAAAACAAAAACGTATATTTCCAATAAAGTTGGTACATAAGAAATGTAACAGCATTGGTTTTTGAGAGAAGAAAGAGAGAAGAGATCGATTTTGGTCAAAAATGCAAAAAATGCCTTATTTGCCCCGGAAATCGCCATTATTTCGAAAAATGAGAAAAAGTACAATGATAATGTGTTCTAAATCTAATTTTACTTATTACGTTGCTCTTAGTTTCGTCATACCATGCGTTTAAGCTTTTCACTAAGATACCCCCCTTAAACATGTCATACGAATGTCATTTTTGGATATCAAAATTCATTTGAATATGAAGCTGGTTTGAGCTGAATTAATTTCGTAAAATGAAAAGAAAGGTTAGGTTCTGCAATTTTTTCAAGTATTTTAGTGACTATGTGTACAAAGTAAAGCTTTGCACCGGCAAGGCAATCGCAGGAAACGTATTAAATATGGGTTAATAATTAGGGACTTCCTAAATCACGTTCATTGTGAGCAGGTTTCTATTTTCCACGACAGAACTTTTTATGTAGACAATCTCGCAGTTTCTGTGACATTTCTGCATTGCTAGTCTTTCTTCAGTAGCTAAAGTTTATGTTAAATTCTCTCCCTTAAATTCTCTTTGGTCTTTTGTTAGGGTAGAGAAAACTTTCGAGTCCAGGTACTAGAAAGTGTTCTCCAAACCAGCATTCTGTTCACATTTCGGGATTTGGCAATGTCCCTTGGTAACTTTCCTGACCTAACCAACTCTACAATTGCTATTCTACTATTTCGATCTTTAGCAAGAGTAAAATAAAAAGATCTTGGAACTGTTCAACTTTGTAAGCTAAGGCATTGATTTTTTAAGAGGTGGGCATCTTGGTGAAAAGCTTAAATGCATGGTGGATTGGACTATATAACAAAAAAGTAAAGTAAAAAATGCAAAAAGGAGCGTTTGTAGAAATTGATTTTCTCTTCCCAAAATTATATTTACTTTTCTTCTAGCATAAAAACTGTAAAAGGAGATAGATTCGGGTCAAAAATGAAAAAAATACCTTATTTATCACTGAAATTACCATTATTCCAAAAAAAATGAGAAGTACATGAAAAAAATGTGTTCCAAATTCAATTTTAGGTACTGTTGCGCTTGGTTTTGTCGTACCATGCATTTAAGCTTTTCACTAAGATTCCCTTTTTAAAGACGTTTATTACCAAATCCTTTACTATAGAAAATCAGTGACTGGAAACTGTTATTCTTCCTCATAATTTCATCAAAATTGTGGCCATATATTTGATGAAGTTTAGGCACACTGATGTCAGTAAGAAACTAAAGTGGTTAACCTCCTGGATGCCTTGGTAGAAAATCACGCCAAAAACTGGACCATCGTACAGAGTCCTGGCCACACGGAAATCTTGCATCTGACGTATAATAAATGACCAAGACTGGAAGATTTGGAATATCGTATTTAACCAGAATAGGTCGGTTTGTTATGAAGTGACATATTGAGAATGTGAAGTGGGGCGTGCATTTTTGTATACCCCACTTTTGTATACTGTAAAAAGACTTGTTAATTAGAGAATTGCACTCAAATAGATGGCCTAATTAGAGAAGTGCCCTGAAATAGATGGGTTAATTAGAGAAGTGCCCTGTAATTTACAAACACGATGTGCAATTCATGATGTTCATAGTTATTCTTAGTTTGAATGTTCACTTCTCTTCACTTTACGATTTTTTCTACTCGCTACTCTACTAATTATTCTACTTACGATTCTTTTCTCTCCTCACTACTCTACTTTACTACTTAGTACTCTTTTACTATGCGACTACTCACTATTCTTTACTCAGCTGACTACTACTCGCAAGTTGACATTTCGAAAACAAAAGATGGTAGTACAAGGCAGGTAATATATTGCAACTGAAGTCTATTTTTACAATGATATTAGGTCTTCAACTAAATTTCCCAAGTTAAACTATAAAAACAAAGGAAAATTTTAACACGGGAAGTTTGGTTTTGTGTCCATCTTGCGTAGAATTTTATTGCGCACCATACAGTAGAAGTCTTTTTAACGAGCACCCATGGCACTTTGCGGTTGCCGGTTAATATCACCCAAGTAACCACAAACAATTCATAGATACGCTAGACATAAAAAGGAAAATATCAATTGCTCAAGGCAGTTAGAGAAGAAAAAACATGATGAATAGATATACAAAGCTTGCCCAGCAAGTGCCGGTTTAAAGGAATTCTACTGTATATTGCAAATGCAGTCTATTTTTACCATGATATTAGGTCTCTAACTAAGTTTCCGAACTTGACACGTTGTAAAACTTCACTTTGTACGCATAGTCACTAGAAGGATCTGAAAAAATTACAGAACCTAACCTCAGTGGTACACATACGTACTACTTCGGAGTCAACGTGTTAAGCTATAAAAACAAAGGAAATTTTCCCATGGGAAGCTTGGTTTTTGGGTTCATCTCGCTCACCATATATTGTTTGCATTTGCTTGTCCAACAATGGAGCCGTCATGAGAGGTTATTCGCAACTTGCTGATTTACGAGTTTCAATTGGGGCACAATTTTCTAACTGCATTACGAGCGCAGAATTGATTTGTTACCGGAACGATAGCAAAAATGTGTTCAGGCCAATGGAGACTATTTTAATTGTTGGTTGACACTTTTGGGCACTTGGAATAATAAATTTTGCATTTTTTGGCTAAAGTTCAGACACTTAGTTGGAGACCTTATATTTAGCGAAGAAAATGGACTCTCGAAACACGTAAAAAAATGAGGCAATTAGAGTATGCTCAGCAATTAGTTTGAACAAAAATGGATAACGAAGATCATCAACGTTTTTTTCTTTTGAAACGTCATTCCAAAATTTTGCATGTTCTTTTTCTCTAACGCGTACGTCTCTTCTAAAATGAGTTCTCTTTCGACATTTAAGAGAATAGAATAGGAAGGATGTTTATTAATACAGTGCACATTCAAAGTTTCATATATAGTATTTAATTTTTGGCAGCAATGCTATGGAGATAACTAAACATGTCTAAAAATTTTATTTTTTCCTGGTTCTCTAGTTCTCACTTCTGCCGTCAGTCAGCCATCTCAGTTCAACGAGGATGGCCGAAAGCTTTACAACAAAAGTGAGTGAAAATATTGTTCATTTCTTAGAGTTCGTTAAGTATTTTTACAATTGAAATAATTCCGTTTCGATTTGTGTATAGATTCTTCGTACTATTTAATGACAGGTTCTGTAGTCGAACCATTCCGTGGACATGCAAGTTTTTGAGCCGTAACATTGGCTCTTGTGTTGTGCAAGACAAGGGTTCAAATCCCGTAGCCGCTTTAGTCTGTTGGTGTTTAATAATCAGTTGACGAGAGACACGTCCAGCATGCTGTGATGCAGAACTCCTGGAGTAAGGTTAGGAGTTCGAGCTTATCGAAGCGCTCCTACGAGCCTCTACAGGGTGTTTAATGATTATCGTTGCAATTTTTTTGCTCGCATTTATTAATTAAATCAAATTATACAAATCAAACTAAAATGAACATGTTATTAAACCATTAATATTTCCTAATATCTATAATTTATTCAATATGCTTTCCATCAGCATCGATAACCTGCTGTAAACGTTTGGCGAATGCATGACACGAGTCACGAATGATTGTTTGGGGGATTTTTGCCCATTCCTCCTCGGCTCCTCAGCTTCTCCCTGGTGGATTTTACCAATTTTGATGTCCGAGCTGTTCGAGGGTGACCTTGCCCTGGCCTATTAGTTACCTTCCCAGTCTCTTTAAATCGCTTATGTGTTCTCCAAACCAGCATTCTGTTCACATTTAGTGATTTGGCAATGTACCTTGGTGACTTTCCTGACTTGGGCAACTCTACAATTGCTATTCTACTATTTAGATCTTTAGCCATTATCTGGTAAAAAGTAGGTATCTGGTAAAGTTTAGATTATATATAAACAGAAATAGAATAATTGTAACGATAAATATTGAACACCCTGTATCTCAAGTTTAACCACAGGACGGGAACAGTCACTGTGAGAAGCATCACTAGTCTCGTGGTGTTTTCATTAAGAATTGAAAATCTCGCGTACCTTTCGTCGTTTGGAAAAAGTTTTCTTTTCTTCTTTCGTTTTTTCGTTCTGTGAATGAAACGTAAGTTTCTTCGTATTTAACCTAAATACCTTTCATAATACAGTGAATATACAACTATGTGTTATTTAGTTCGTTAAGTACGAGTATTACCTCTAAACGAACTGAAGAGTTCATGCTCTACCAAAAAATGTTTGACCTCCAAACACACACACGTTGTGGTTGGTTACTGTGACTCAGTTTTGCTGCGTACAGAATACGCTTTCTAGAATCAATGAAACAACTTTTTATTCAATTATTTATTAATAACAAATGCATTTCTTGATTGACAAACTTTGTCAAACTACGTTTGCACCCAAGTCAAAAAGGAAAGAGAAAAATTAAGCAAGTTTTCCTTTGTCGAAATTTGTGAAGTTAGCGATGTTTTAAATGCTTTCAGTAATGACATTTTTTCCAGATGACACATAAACGGGTAAGGTTGGATGTCACTCCTGAAGAGTACGAAGGAAATGTTAACTGCAACTACCTTCAGGATCTGCCTGACGATATCTTCTTTGAAATCTTCGCCAGGTTGCCTACAACAGAACTTTTGAACGTCCAGAAAACTTGTGAAAAATTCAAAAGAATAGGAGACCATCCGACCCTGTGGAAAACGATAAACATCGAAAATTTTAATGAATTTAAATTCAACGAGTACGCTGTTGCTATCAAGAAAAAACTTCCTTTTATTAGAAGACTGCAATGCGCTGGAGCAACTGTTGAGTTTTTAAACGGTGTAGTGTCTAAATGTTACAATCTCACTCACCTCGTCTTTGCAGCCCCAACTTTCAGCACTCGAGAGTCTTTGATCGGTGTCGCACGAAAATGCTCCAAAATACATTATTTAGAAATAAGAGAGTTCAATATTTCAATGTTTAAACCAGGAATGTTCGGTGAATATGTTCCAATTAGCAGTCTCAGTCGTCTCCCCCTGGCTGTGATACGGGAATTTAAAAATCTTGCGACATTGTGTTTGCGCGATTTAGCATCGTTGGAACAAGATCTTGTGGCTGATTTACTTCATGCAAATAAGGAGCTTAAGGTTCTTGATATTCATGCTTCTAGTATAAGCTTCAAGATGATTTCAATGGTATGTAGTAATGCACCAAAGCAACTGAAAACATTTTCGATCACCACAAGTAAGGAAGAGGTAAAGACTATCAAACGAGAACTTGAAGAATGTGGGTTCACATCTAATTTATTGGAACTTAATACGTGTAATTAACGACATTCGATTGAGGCAGTGCATTTATAGACTGAAAATTTTAAAACATAAGTTGACAACAGATGATCAAAAGCATCGTCTGCCGAGAAATATTTATTTATTCCTAGTTTTTAAGAACATAATGAAAGAGACGAAAGAGAAAGCCGCTAGTGTCTGTTTGAGATTCAGTTTGAATTTTTTGTTCGTGTTACGACAGTAGTTGAGATACTGATTAAATTTTTCAACTTTACTAGGGAGCTGTGAGTGCACAAACTTATGTTTCGAAAAGTAAAATTTCAGTCATATGGAATACAATAGAAACCCCGTAGTGTTTCTTCAAACTATTAGAGAAGCAGTGGTATTAGGTATAAAATACAATTTATATTGAATTTTGGAAACCGTTAAGGGGGACATCGTAGTGAAAAGCTTAAATGCATGGTACAACAAAACTAAGTGCAACATAGTTGGGAAAATTGTATTTAAAACACATTTTATTCATGTACTTTTTGTCACTTTTCCGAAATAATGGCGATTTCAGAGGTATGTAAATACGGTATTTTTTTGCATTTTCAACCCAAATCGATCTCCTCTTACAAAGAGAAAATGTTGTATTTCATCATAGGCCTTGTTGAGACCCAGTAAATGGGTCAACATTGGATCTGGGAAGTGGCGAGGTTTTTTCACGGTGCTATCGTGACAGTGTTAATATTAATGTTAATGTATCGCGAGAGTGTTAATATTAATGTTGTTGTATCGCGAGAGTGTTAATATTAATGTTATTGTATCGTGACAGTGTTAATATTAATGTTGTTGTATCGCGAGAGTGTTAATATTAATGTTGTTGTATCGTGACAGTGTTAATATTAATGTTGTTGTATCGCGAGAGTGTTAATATTAATGTTGTTGTATCGTGACGTTGTTAAT
>VCRD01003354.1:25122-54925 GCA_006783055.1 Trinorchestia longiramus | reverse complement strand
GAATACGAGTGCGGCTGAAATATGAAAATTAAATATCTATAATAAATTTCTAGACATTCACTTTTGAAGAATGCACAATCAGGTTCACGATCAAAATGCACGTCACGTCACTGTAACGAGCCAAGCAACACAAGCTCACACAAGCCGGGAGAGCAAGTTCGTAAGATACTTGTTCGTTACTCGTTTTTACGGGCGAAAAACAGGTTGAACACATTCTACCCCATCCGATAAGCGTAGTTTTGTATCTGATATGCTTTTGCATACGGTGTATCATACGGTGATATGGTGTATCATACGGTGAACATATGATAGAAACAAAATTTCTTAACTGCATTATTCAATTTATTCCAGTTAATGATTAATTTACTGTCTGGAAATGCATGTCTACTCATGGAAACCTTGCCCGCTGATGTCCTACCTTAATCTTAAGACCATTGGTTCAGAGTGGTCTGACGACGTAAGATTAGCTCCATAGAGTTTCAAACTACGCACGCGATCTTCGTTTACCCATGCCTAGCCAGATCAGGGATATTCAGCATCTACGCTATATGTGAACATATGCCTATATAATAGCTACTTAGCGCTCCGGCACGTCACCGCCCTCGCACCCCACCTTGGAAGGTCCCCTACTTGGTCGTTGACATAAAGGGCCAAGTCCAACCGGCTACACTGTCGTTTGACATCTCAGTGTTATACATACTGTAAGGGGGCGCCACGCCCACAATCCCTTTTTATTTACTACGACGTTTACGGGATTCGAACCCTCGTACATACCACCATAGGATAAGAGTATTAACCACTGCACTATGAGGTAATGAGGGCTGAATTTACTGCCTGACTTAAAAAAAACCAGATTTAGCGATATTTAAAAAATTAAACCTAGCAACCCAGGAGGGGTCTCAAAACCGAAATCTGGGTGGAAAAACCCATGAGTGGGAGCCCTGGAGAGAAAAGCAGAGTAAAGCCGGCAGCGGCCAGTTCAGGGGACAATGCTTTCGGTGTGGAGGACCTCACATGATCAGGAATTGTAACGAGCAAGTGGAGAGATGTTTTAAATGCAACAAGCTCGGTCATATTGCCAGTAAGTGTCAAGAGCAACCTTCGGGAAACGAGTGAGGGATATCTATTGCACCTGCAGTTATCCTGCCGAGGTGAAGACGTGTGGAGGAAGATTACCAATTGTTGAAGTATTAGTTAACAAAGAGCCTGCAATGGCGTTGGTAGACACAGGATGCACGATGACGGTCGTCCATTCTAGGTACATAGCTCAATATGATGGTGATGCGAGCATCAGTGCTTTTGATGGTCGAAAAGTGAAGTGCAAAGTGGCAAAGCGTGTGAAGATAGTTGTGAAATGAGGAGTGCCGGTGATCACGAAAGCTGTGGTTTCGGACCGGCTTGTGGACGGCGTGGACGTAGTACTTGGGACTGACGTCATCGACAGGCGTGGTGGCGTGACAGTTGAGCGCGGGGGAAAGTGGAATTTGGCTCAGAGAGGGTAGAAATGGCGTGCCCAGCAATAGAGCAGGCCACGAAGAAAGAGGAAGTGTAAGGGCAGTTAGTCATTGATGACTCGGACTTTAACGCAAAATTTAATGGGGAGTATTGGACAGTGAAGTGGCGTTGGAAGAATGATCAACCCTTTACATTACGTAACACAGTAAGTTGTTATGAAGGGACGCTAACGGGTGCAAAAAAAAAAGAGTTCGAAAAGGAAATTGCCAGGTGGATTACAAAAGGTATTCTTCTACCGTGGGAAGAAACTGTCGATACAGGTATTCTCGCGATGTTGGCAGTAGAACAGCCAACAAAGAACAAAGTAAGGCCAGTGTTGGACTTTCGCGAACTCAATACGAATGTTGCGTGCCATACTGGTGATGATGTGATTGATTGCTGTGACGAAACATTACGCAAATGGCGGCGTACGAGCGAAAACATGTCAATAGTAGACCTGAAAGTAGCTTATTTGCAGTTACGAGTTGATAAGAAACTGTGGCGCTACCAGTTAGTAAAATATAAAGGGCAAACGTTCTGCCTTACGCGCTTAGGTTTCGGACTGAATTCTGCGCCGCGCATCATGTCAAAATTGTTGAAGCACGTGTTGAGCATAGATGGTACAATTAAAAACGCCACCAGCTCGTATATCGATGATATCCTCGTTGATGAAACCAAAGTTTCAGTTACAGAAGTAGTCGGCCACCTTAACAAATTTGGGTAGATAACGAAAGCACCGGAAGCATTGGATGGAGGGGCAGTGCTGGGGCTGCGGTTGTCAAAAGTCGGAGAGGAGCTTATGTTTCACAGAGGCAATAAAATACCGGAAATCGACGACGCGCTCACAAGAAGGGAGTTGTTTTCAGCCTGCGGGACACTGGTGGGGCACAACCCTATAGCAGGGTGGTTACGAGTCGCCTGTAGTTAAATTAAAAGAAGGGCCAAAGGATCGCACTGGGAAGACTTCGTAGGCGAACATCCAATGTCCATGATTAGGGAAGTAATTGAAAGGGTAAAAGTAGAAGATCCAGTGAGAGGAAGGTAGTCAGTGCCCGATGTCCAGCATGGAGTGGTATGGACAGACGCAAGTAAAATCGCGCTCGGAGCGATGTTGAAAATAAATGGTAAGGCCATTAAAGATGCGACGTGGCTCAGAAAGAAAGAAAATTTCAGTCATATCAATGTTGCAGAGTTGGAGGCAGTGTTAAAGGGAGTGAACTTAGCACTTAAGTGGGGCATGACCTCAATAGAGTTAAGAATTGATTCCGCAACTGTGGCAGCGTGGCTGCAATCTGTTGTAAGCGCCGAGAAGCGCGTTCACACGAAAGGCGCCGCGGAAATGCTCATTAAACGAAGGCTGGGAAACCTTAGAGAAATGATGATTGAGTTTGGACTAAAAATCCAGATTTCACTGATGCCTACTGATAAGAATAAAGCGGACGTGTTAACTCGTGTGAAGAAACGGTGGCTGTGCGTGCTCGAAGTAGGCAGCAACGATATCGACGAGCATGAACAGATTTGTTCTAGTGCATACACGAATATAATAGAGGTGCAAAATAAACGCCACGTTGGAGTCGATAGAACCCTGTAC
Organism: Trinorchestia longiramus; assembly: GCA_006783055.1. NCBI lineage: Eukaryota > Metazoa > Arthropoda > Malacostraca > Amphipoda > Talitridae > Trinorchestia > Trinorchestia longiramus. Next base: position 51,840 of record VCRD01003354.1, on the reverse strand, counting down.
TTAGCCAGGAAAATGGATCCAAATGTTTCACGAGAGGACGTGAAAAGAGTTGTGAGATCATATGAACGATGTCAGTCAATTGATCCTGCTCCGTTGAAGCACGAACCAGGAGCAGTAAGCGTGAAAACCAATTGGAGCCGCTTGGCCATCGACGTCACGCATTATAGAGGATGACCCTATTTATCTATGGTTGATTGCAGTCCAGGACGCTTTGCAGTGTGACGAGAACTGAGAAGAGAAAACACGCAACGCATCGTCACAGAATTAACCAATATTTTTTTGGAAAGGGGCCCAGTCGACGAGCTATTGAGGGATAACAGTACAGTTTTCTGGTCTCAGATGTTAGCAGATATGCTGCGAGAGTGGAATGTTGAAAGACTGTATAGAGCTGCGTACCGACCTGCAGGAAATGGAATAGTAGAACGGCACCACCGAACGGTGAAAGCAATCGCAGAAAGAGGAAGAATTTTGCCAATTGAGGCTGTGTATTGGTACAATAGCACGCCTAGATCTGGGCAAGATGAGCTGTCTGTGCCTCAACGCTCGGTGTATAAATACGAATGGAGGTATCCGTCAGTACGTCCGACAAGAGTAGAAGGAAGCCAACATAATGATTCGGCAATACGAGCGGGAGAAGAGGTGTGGGTAAAACCACCTAATGCACACTGCACTACACAGTGGGGCAGAGGTGTGGTAACAGGAGTGACCTCATCAAATAATATTGAAGTGGATGGGGCCAAGACACGTACTTGGCGTGCGCTCAGTAGTTCCTCCTTTACCCCGAGACGAAGAAGTTAGGGATGAGAGAGGTGGGGAGCTGTCATCGGTCCAAGAGAAGCAAATGAAAGTTGAACAAAGTGGGGGTGAGAATGAACCACAGCAGATGAAGAGAGATAGAAGACATCCCGCCTGGATCACCGACTACATTACAGTTTAGATGTTTATATTGTCATTTATATGTAGATAGACAATTTAGATGTCTAAATTATCACGCCGTGCACTCAAGCAGCCACCGTAGTCGAGTGGTATGCGGCCCGTGTTCTGTATAGGGTCTCTGCTTGTGCAGAAAGACTGCATGCAGGTTCGAAACCCGGCAATGAATACGAGCTGTTTCTCGTTTCACGCCGTGAGCTCGTTCTTATCGGTAAGACCTCAACTCATCGCCCATGGACACATCCCAGGATCGTCGCATGGAGCTCACCATCATCCTTACTCTAAGAATGTTAACCTTAAGAATTTAAAAACCAATGTACTAAATGTCTATGTACTGTGTACTTGATTGGAAATAAAGATTGTTTGTTTGTTTGTTTGTTTAGATGTAGATAGATTATGGTAGTTAAGGTAGTGACAAAATGTCGACTCCGTAGCAGTAAGTAATTTCTCTAAAGTATTGTGATTGTAAAATCACGTGGAGATGTGGCATAATGTATAAATTAGTAATTGGCACCTCAACGGCGACGCCTGAGCTGGAGTGAGGGATGATGCGGGGGCAGCGTCAGTTACGGGTTGGGCACTGTCATGTGCGTATCGGAGCCGTAGGTGTGTGAGCAAGAAACGGCTCAGGTCCAGGTTGTAGGCCGGTTGTTCTTTAGAAGTAGTCGTCGTCGTGGAGATCTGTACTCGTAACTCGTAGCAGCCACCGTGGTCGAGTGGTCTGCGGCCCGTGTTCTGTATCGGGTCTCTGCTTCATGTAGATAGACCGCGGGTTCGAACCCGGCCATGGACACGAGTTATTTCTCGTACGCCGCGCCGTGCACTCAACCCGCTAAGCACTCAACTCCCCGCCCATGAAGACGCCCATCAACCTCCCGGAATCGTCGCATGGAGCTCTCCATCACCCTTACTCTTAGAATGTTAAGCTTAAGAATTTGAAAAACCAATGTACTAATGTCCATGTACTGTGTACTCGATTGGAAATAAAGATTGTTTGTTTGTAAAATAGTAGGCTAAGCAGATTCAGCTACTAACAGTGGTATAGGGATAATAGTCAGGCGAGTAGAGGTTGTGTGTCATGGTCGAAGGTTATTGATGTCGCATCGTCTACGGTTAGAAGACATCCAGTCGTTACGTGGAGCCCTGCTGACGGACGACCAAGCCAAATAGAGGTAAGCGAATTCGTGTTAGAAAATAGCACAGAGTTGCAACTACTAGTCTTAACAGTTCTTTAGAACTATACAGTTCTAAAGAAAAACCTTCTCACAAAATTACAACTATCTGCGAGTAAGAGAATTCAGTCTCTTGTAGATCAGTCACGTATGCCATGTGCATCCTCTTCCTTTCTGCCATCTATGGTCCTTAGCCATATTAGGAAAGTAGCAGCAGGGGTGGGTCTCAGTGACGTATTATTACGAGAGTACTTGACATCTCGCCTTCCTTCTCATGTCCAGCCCTTTATGGTGCAATCTCCTGACGACAAACCTCTTGACGAGTTAGCAGCTCTAGCCGATAAACTATTTGAATTGTCCCCAGAGCCTCCTCAAGGTAACATTGCTATCCCTGTACCAATCACTCCTGCTCCTGTAACTCAAGTAGCCCCTGTAGTGGCAAACCCTGCCGTTTCAGCGCATTCAGACCAATCTTTGCGTAAGGAGATAAGAAGCCTGGTACTTGCCTTTGCCGAGTTAAAAGCTGATGTCAAAGTAGAACGCAGCTCACAGTCAGATACCGTAGCCGCCATTCAGACACCTCAGCCACTCCCTGTCCCTCATTATGTTGAAGGTGGGGTTCACTATATTCTACCTGGTGCACGATATGTTGAACCTCAAGACCAGTATCAGAGACAAAATGTACGTTTTGTCCAGTCCGAGAGTGGGTATATCCAGCTTGAGATTGGGTACACACAACCTGAATTTATCTATTCACGCCAGAGTAGGTATAACCAGATGATAAACAGAGCTATGAATTATAGCCCTGCAACGCAACAGTATGTGCGCAGTCAGTCTTTTATCAGAGCTCACTCACCAGCTCGCTCATAATCACGTCCAAACACTCGATTATGTTGGTATCACTTGAAATTTGGATCTCGTGCTAATAAATGCGGTTCCCACTTGCGCCCCAAATATGGTGAATTCCAGTCGGGAAACTAATTACGCGACGTGTGAATGCGAGTACCGCGTCGACCTCTAATTTCACTCGCCTGCTCAGGATCTACGACCCTTTAACCAACCTAAAATTTTTAATCGATACAGGTTCATCTGTCTCAATAATTCCAGCAACTGCTTATGAAAAACTAGGTAATGGTACTAATAACCTCTGTGCTGCAAATGGCATACCCATAGCATGTTTTGGATCGAGAGAGGTGACTTGTTCTTTGGGCTTGCGACGTGATTTTAATTGGACGTTCATTATTGCTGCAGTTGTAGCAACCTGTCATTGGTGCAGATTTCTTGTATAATTTCGGACTAAGTGTTGACTTAAAAAATAAACTGATTAGGGACGAAACTACCTCTCTTACCAGACCTCTGTCCCCAGTCAATATCACCCACAGCTTGCACTGGATTGGAGCTGCTTTAGATTCAAAATGTAAATTCCAACAAATTTTGGCTGATTATCCCGCTCTGACTAATCCTAATCTAGCAGCCAAACAAAACTTTCCATCAGATTCCCATGGACGAAGAGTCCATTCAAAAGACTGCTGTAATTACCCCCTTTGGCCTTTTCGAATATACCACAATGCCGTTCGGATTACGAAATGCACCTCAAACTTTTCAACAACACATGACTAATATCTTGTCAGATTTGCCTTACGCTTATATTTATCTCGATGGCGTGCTAATTGCTTCATCCACTCCCAAACAACATGAGAAACATTTACGAACCTTGTGTGAACGTCTCGCCAATCACGGCTTATTGATCAATCCCGCCAAATGCGATGTAGGAAAAAAGTCCTTTACTTACCTTGGTCACGAAATTTCTGAGCTCGGTTTAAAACCTCTTCCTTCTAAAGTTCAGGCTATTCGCAACTTCCTGAAACCTGAGACACAACGCGAACTGCATCGTTTCCTAGGTTCCGTAAATTTTTATCATAGGTTCATTAGAAATTGTGCTCATATCTTGTCACCCTTGTCTTCATTACTTGCTCCCAAACGTAGGGGTAAATCAACACTCATTGAGTGGAACACAGACGCTTCACTTGCGTTTGAAACCATCAAGGAGAGTCTTGCTGTTGCTACTGAATTATCTTACCCCATTTCAGGGGCTGAGTTCAATTTAGTTGTCGATGCATCAGATGTGGCAGTAGGTGCTGTCGTGCAACAGACGGTCGGTAGTCTAACTTCTCCCTTGTCATTCTTTTCACGAAAACTCTCGCCCACCGAGCAACACTACAGTGCATTTGGTAGAGAATTGTTGGCTATTTACTTGGCCGTTCGTCATTTTCGCTACATTTTAGAAGCGAGACATTTCGTTGTTTTCACGGATCATAAACCTCTTGTTTCCGCTATTCACATGCCCACAGATCGCCATTCACCCAGAGAATCGCGACACTTGTCGTATATTAGTCAATTCACCACCGATCTGCGTTATATTAAAGGTTCTGAGAACACAGTAGCAGACTGCCTTTCCTGTATTAATTGTATCTTTATTATTCCTGTACTAGAACAACTCACCTTAGAGAGTATTGGCGACGCCCAAAAGGAGGACCCTGAACTCACAAGTTCAGAACCTTACGTTTGGTGTTAGCAAATGGAGTGTATTGCGACGCTGATTGTCCTAATCGTCCTTATCTACCTGTAACCCTTCGTCGAGCTGCAATAGCACATTATCACTCCTTGTCCCATCCTGGTACCGACCGAACCTTGCATTGCGTTCCTTCTCATTGCTGAGCGTTACGTTTGGCCTTCCATGCGTAAAGATGTCAAACATTTTGTACAGCATTGCCACGATTGTCAATCAAGTAAGGTCACTAAACATAATCGTGCTGCCTTACTGGCTTGCGCTTTCACTGGTAATAAATTTGACTCTGTTCAACTTGATTGGGTGGGACCTTTGCCCACGTTGCGTGGTTACTCGTACTTGCTAACTATGATAGATAGATTCACGTGTTGGGTAGAGGCTGTTCCAATTTTCGATATTACTGCAGAAACAGTAGCTCGTACGTTCGTCCACTCATGGATTGCTAGATTTGGTGTTCCCTTAAGGATCACTCACGATCGTGGTGCGCAATTCGCTTCAAAACTTTGGGCAGACGTCTCTTCTCTTTTGGGTTGTGTAAATTTCAGCACAACTGCTTTTCACCCGCAGTCTAATGGCTTGATCGAACGGGTCCACCGCGACCTTAAGACGGCTTTAAAGTGTCTCAACAGTCTTACAGACTGGGTTGATCATCTCCCTATGGTTCTTTTGAGCTTACGTAATCTTTACAAACAGTACCAAAAAGCAACGACATCAGAGATGTTGTACAGGCAATCCTTGCGGTTGCCGGGTGACATAGTAAATCCTGACGTCTCTACGTCATTTTCACTTCAGAATCAGAACTCGTATAGTGACCGCCTGAAACGCTGTATGACGCAAATTCGATACGTAGCACCGCATCCAACACAGACTGTCGAAAAATTAGACCCGGCGTTAGAAACGTGCACACATGTGTATATTCGTGTTGATGCCGTGAAGCCTGCTCTTACGCGCCCTTATAATGGTCCCTTTCTCATCATAAGACACACTGCTAAATACTTTGTTATCGAGAAGCACGGAAAGCAGGACTCGGTCTCTATGGATCGCCTGAAAGCCGCGTTTGTATCGGACGCACTCATACCAAATAATCTCTCTCCACCTGATATCACTGATCTTTCTATCGATGCTAAATCTCTGTTAAAACCACCTGTGCGTAGACTTGAATTCGCTTTGCAACTTGCTGCATCGCTCCCTAGAAGTATACCTTGTAATCCTTTCCTTATTCCTTGCCGGTCGTTGGACACTCATCCTTGCCGTTCTAATACGCCAGTTGTGATCTCGAGACCACCTGTTTCCACTTATGCAACACCTATTACTCACCTGTCAAAATTTAACTTGCAGACCGATCGCTCGACGCGAAATGGTCGCAAGGTAACGCGTCCTCTGCGCTTTAGCTAAGTTTTTAGACCAACTTTCCAGTCTCGAAACGAAGGAGATAGTGTGGCATCACATCGCTGCTCATGCTCCATTTTCAAGTTATGCGTATTATTTAATCGCTTACAAATTAAATCATACTTTTACAATAAATTTCCTGTATTTTTGTGATTAGGTTTTTGTAACTCTAAGCGAGATTCTTGTAAATTTTTAATTATAAAAATTCGCTGTATTTTGAAAAATCATTCTTAGTACGAAAGAACTGTCGCTATGGTTCTTTTTAAAATTTCACTCCTGAAAAGCAAATCCGGATCCTGACTCGACGTCAGTTTGATCGTAGCTTCTAGGAGATAACAACGTAAGTTTAAAGGGCCTTAAAGTGAAGTGTTCACACAGTAAGTTTAGAATTAATTGTGTTTAGGACTTAGATATATTTATTAGTCTCACTATATTTTTCTAGAAATAATAGGTGTAGGATTGTTTCATATCATTTTTGTTAAGTTTTGTATAATGTGCGTATGTAGGGACGACCTATGGTACATCCCGGAAATAACTAAGTTTTAGGACTTGTATTTTGGGATTTAATAGAACAATTGTGGTCTTAACTAGTACTGAGAGTTTTCTTATCTAATCTTCAATTCTACCTTACCTTCTGTTTAAAAATTCATCTGCTATATTGAGATTTTTTATTGCTCATCCAGAGTGAGATGGTTCTTACATTTTGCTGTTACAAGCTCTCTCTGCATTACTTCAAGTATTTACTTGAAATACTTTCCTTTTACTGTTCAATTGACACAGTGAACTTCTATTATAACCGGTTTTCTTTATTGTTCAATTTCTCTACACCCTTCCTGAATAAAAGTGGGATCAGCTGAATATGGTGTAGCTGGACCATAAATTGGATTACTAGATTTAACTACAGACTGAAAATTGTCTTAAATCACAAACTTGCCTTTACATTGCATTCTATACTTAAAAGTAGAGATTTTTATAAACATGTATTCAGCTTATAACTATATCGATTTCATTCCCTTGTAAAATAGATATATTTTATTTTTCTATTCATTGTGTGTTGCTTACTTGGAGTATACAATTCTTATTTAACAGTTCCCATCCAAGTATTATTGATATATCATTCCCTCTTAATATTATTGTAGTTTTTTTTGCAAATATTTTCATCTCAGGTCATATTTATCAAAATCCTAAATATCAGGGATTAACCATAATATTATGGTTTGCTAGATGATATATCCGCTGAATAAAGATATCCATAATGTGCTATGTTATCACTAGTTGGTTTTCTTCATTTTTTTACCATGTCTTGGGATGTCCATTATATTTCTGTACAATGTTTAGGATGTATTTTGTTCTTGTTCTAATTAGGATGTTCTAATTGTTTTATATAGAAACTTTTGTTCATCTTAGGTTGCTATATTGTGCCCGTATCATGGCAATATTGCAGGATTATGGAAATTATTTTTGTGGTTACAAATTTTGGCCTTGCATACTTGAGCGACCTTTTTCACGAGACTCCTTATTGTCTATTTAACAATTGTGATAATATTTTTAGTTACTATGTATATGAACCAAATAATCATTTCCCACTCTAGATTTAATTGATCCTAAATCAAACATTAAAATTCACTTTGTTCAGTAGATGAAACTGAGTTTATTAAAACTCAATTATCTTGTCTAGAATTCCATGTTCACTGAAGCAACTTTTGCTCAGTTTCTAGTCTTAAAAATAGGCCTTTTTAATGAGGATTATATTCCTTGGTTATTTAAATGGGACTTGCTTTTTATCTCTCTATAAGGTTATATTCCAGCTCTCTTGAATATTTTGAGATTGGACTGCCTTACTATTGCATTTCATTCTGATTAGCCTTGTCATTGCTTAGGTTTGCTACGGATAATGCTTGTGTTTGTTTATGTTTGTGAAGATGTGAAAATTAAGCTCAACCTTCTCTTTCAGACACCTGGCGGTCCTGCTCTCATCTCTCTCATCTCACTCGTCTCTCTCTCCTCTCTAGTCTCATCGTTGCTTTTTAAATCTTAACGCTTGATCACATTCTTGATTATATTCTCGATCATATTCTCGATCTTATTCTCGATTATAATCTCGATCATATTCTCGATTATATTCTCGATCATATTCTCGATCATTACTTCTAGTTCTCAATCTCTTTTACTCGTGGAATACGGATGTCTTCTGTCCACCAGTTGCCCTACGGATCAATAAATAAACAAAAGCTGAGTACCCCTCGTATCATTGAATTCCCTAACTAGAGGTGCACCAGACGACTCCCTTAACCTTACCTTCTGATAAATTGTTATTTTCCCAACAAAGAAAAACTTAACATTGGGCTTATCACCTCAAAACATAACAAATCTTTTTATCTAATGTCAATTTTCCTGCTTCATGTTGCTAAAATTGGGCTCTAAGAAACCCAATGCAAATCCTTAAGAATTATACCAAGGATACAATATGATTATTCCTGCTTTTTATCAATAACTCATGAAATCAATTTAATAAACTCCTGCCTCACTGTAAGAATGTGAAATAAAGAACTTTATTTAATGGTGAGCTGGTTGCTGATAATCTTTAACTAATGCTGCCTTCTGCACTTTATCCTGACATAGCCGGGGAATTACGAATAGGACTTATGATGAGGTTACGATCCTAGTATATGTACTCATCACTTCACGTAACGTCCAGAAATTTGGGGAACCGTCTGCCACCCACTCACTGTAATCTCGCTGTATCATCTGTACTCGTGCAAGTCTCAAGCCACGGTCGCTATAGCTCTGGACTGGCCATTCATCCCTGAAGCTGGACTGGCCAAACCATCCTCTGGAAGCTCTGGACTGGCTCAATCATCCCAAGAAGATCCCAAGCTATTTCTCGTGCCAATTTCCTTTAATACCAAGCTGAGTTCCTGTCATGAGTTCTTGTTCGGGACTTAAGCGTGCCCCGTAGGATAAATGATGATGTCGTTGGAAGTTGGGTTTATTGACGCCGTGATCTGAGAACAAATCACAAATTAAGTTTACAGAACTAATTATTTAACTTAAAATTAAAATACTACTTGAGATAATACTGGCATCCGAGATGGCACGCATGATTGTCTTTTCAATATGCCTACACTAGAATACAGTTCAAAACACAATACTGGCCATTGAGGCTGACTGAAAACACTGGCAGCTACACTGAACTAGAGTAATGGTAGTCATCTCACAGTTGCAGCTCAAGTAACAAGTTGCTGCCACATGTACACAGAAATATAATTTCCATTTGAAACAGTACTAGCATGAAGATAATTCCTTTAGAAAGGAAAGCATATAATTGAAGGTGTAGGTATAAATGACTTGAGGTTTACCAACCTCAGTGTTAAAGAAAAAATATCTTATACCTCACATTTAAAATACCTGAGTGCCTCTACACAGAAGAAATGCAAACTTCTTACTCATAAATACAGTGCACTATTATGATTGGCACATCAAAGCACGAGTATTGCTTAGAAACATATAACTGCTGCAATTCAGCATCACAAATGAAAAAAGAAATGGCTAACTGTATTTAGCAACAGGCACTGTTTGTTATGCAAAAATCATACACTTGAGCACACTGAATTAAAAATATAAAAATTGTTTGAGGAACTTTCTTTCCAATGTTGGGTGGTGTGAAGACCTTTTATACCTACATTGAACACATTATAATGCTGCTGTAGACCAGACAACATTTTCTACACTCTACACTGAATATTACATTTCCTGTGAATGAGTAACAGTTAAATCAATGAATTGACTATGCATGTAGAATGCTTTTTGGTATCTTACTGTATGGCCTGGACTCTACTGAGCAGGAAAGAATGGACATTTAATTCATCACAAAAACACTGATGAGATAACTTCCTGTTTCACATGAAATACATATATACCAACACTTGTCAGTATCCCACATAAATTCTACAGCTATGCTTTTACTAGAAAGCTAGTGATTGAGCAGGAAGGACTGAACACATTTAATTTATCACAGACATGGATGAGATAACTTCCTGGGTCATATGAAATGCATATACTGATACTTGTCAGTATCATACATAGATTTTACAGCTATGTTTGTACTAGAACGCTGGTGATTGAGCAGGAAGAAAAAGACACATTTAATTTATCACAAACACTGATGAGATAACTTCTTGGCTCACATGAAATACATATACTGATACTTGTCAGTATCACACAAATTCTACAGCAATGACTGGCGACAGAATATTATATTAAATGACTCTAGTACCTTGAGCATTCTTCAGTGTCCTATGGATATCACAGTTGGCCTCCTGTCTGCATAGGCTATCACTGCATTTTTACAGTTATGATAATACACAATTAGAATAATGCTGATATCGACGGACTTATAGAGTTAAGTATACGCATGATCACGTTTTACACTTTACACAATATCTTACATTTTTTGATTTGGTGTGGACTTAACACTGTTTTTAAGAACGATGCTGGCTACATGTGACTGTGACTTCTATGGCGGCGGGAAAGACAAAGCTACACCGGCACACGTGTGGCTAAAACTGCTGGAGTCTCGGTATTGCCAGACAGCGACTATCCCTCTGTCTCTTTTTCTCTAATGCAAGTTCTAATTTATTTATATTTATTTTATATCCTGACCTGTCAGGACAAAAAGAATTACACTTTCAGCCTTTGTTTCAACAATGTATCTGCCCGTATGACCTTACTCAAGGAGAATAAAAGAACTCATGACAGGAACTCAGCTTAGTGTTCAAGGAAGTTGGCACGAGAAATAGCTTGGGATATCTTGGGATGATTGAGCCAGTCCAGAGCGTCCAGATGATGATTAGGCCAGTCCAGCTTCAGGGATGAATGGCCAGTCCAGAGCTATAGCGACCGTGGCTTGAGAGTTGCACGAGTACAGCGAGTACAGTAGGTGCAGAGCGTGGCTTGTAAGTGTACGAGTGCAGCAGGTCTGGTGAGTGTACAACGAGTGCAGCGAGTATAGTAAGTGGCGTATACCAGCGAGAGTAGTGAGTGGGTGAGTGTACAACGAGTGCAGCGAGTCTAGTAAGTGGGTATAGTGAGTGTAGTAAGTGGGTTCACAGCGAGTGGGTGGCAGACGGTCCCCCAAATTTAGGGAATTATAACCTAACGTCACATGTTGATGTTCACGAGTGGCTTTGCTGGGAGAGCTATGTCTCGGTAACGAGCGTGAGAGTGTTGCCAGAAAAAGTTTTGATTGTAAATACTCTCTGGCTAACGTTGCTTAATATAAATATTATTACAATAATGTGCACTAAACATGCATGTTTTAATTGTAAAGAATTGGTAAAAACTACTCGAAGTTTAGTCCTATTTTTATTACTAAAATGAAGATTTTTTTAATACTTGTAATTTATAACCTTTAAAGGGGTAGTAGGGTCATGCTACTAATCAATAACTTTACGAAACGGATAACGAAGCTGAACAGGATCTCGGCTCCATTGAAAAACAAGAGAGCTATAGTACAGATGATGAAGAAAACGTAGTCGGCGAGGCGAACAGAAAATATGTCAGCGAAGAAGACAGTCAAGAGAACGACAATTGTTTGCGGACTGAAGTCAAAAACAGACAAATTCTGCCAAAACAAAATATGCATTCTCAATCAGACAGCTCCTCATTTAGTAATAGAAATGCGGGCTTTGATGAGTTCTTCGAACAACGTCGTCAGTGTACTGCTTTGATGGCAGAGCAGACAGCGCGCCGTAAATCTGTTCATGATAAACTTGGAGCTTACCTTAAAAGAACTAAGTCCAACTTATATTCTCAGGATAAAGTCTTCGCAGTTAGAAGAACTAACAATTCCTTGCCTGAAAATATATTCCAACGCGGAGATGAGCGATACATTGCTCTCCTTAAAGAGATGCAAGCAATAAATTCTCATTGCAGCTTGGTATTTTACCACCATAAGAAAGAGTTTGGGAATTGGATTGGGAGCCCGAATTATTTTTTCTTGGTAAAGTGTAGTGAGCCATCTTGTCAGCTCAAGAAGAAAGTGGTGTATTTTGAAGGTAAAAAACAATGGAGGATACGATACTGTATTCCTACTGGTCAAAATTGAGGCGAACAAGACTCACAAACAACCTTCTAACGAGGAAAGAAGAATAATCGGAGAAAAAGTGGTCAAATACGGACCGAGCAACGTTTATTACCAGCAAATCCTGTAAAACTCACAAGCCGGAGAAATTGAAAATGGAAAATTACTATCCCTGGATACCTTAAAGAAACTGGGAGCAAAAATTAGGAATACAGACAATTTTAGCACTGATGAGGAAACTAACCTAAAGATTACGATCACAGCGATACAAAATTTTGACGCAGAGAAAAAAATCGTCCCCGGTTTAATACAGGATCATAGTGAAGTAATGGGCAAACTAATAATGCAGTCAGAAGGCGAGATTCGAGAGCTCACCAGATGCAAGGGTGTCACACTGCACTTATATTGCACAGGGAGTATCATCAGGGGCAAAGACAATAGTAAATACTTGTACCATGCTCTTGTGTATCAACAAGTGAGTGGTGCTCCACCGCTAACTGCAATTTCGATGTTGACTAAAAGGAACTCCGCAGATATGTAATGTTTGATTGTGCTTGGGGAATTTTCCTTTCCATCTATCCGCCCGTGTGACCTTACTCAAGGAGAATAAAAGAACTCATAACAGGAACTCAGCTTGGTATTCAAGGAAGTTGGCACGAGAAATAGCTTGGGATATCTTGGGATGATTGAGCCAGTCCAAAGTTTCCAGAAGATGGTTAGGCCAGTCCAGCTTCAGGGATGAATGGGCAGTCCAGAGCTATAGCGACCGTGGTTTGAGATTAGCACGAGTACAGTAAGTGCAGAGCGTGGCTTGTACAGAGAAGTGGCGTATACACAGCGAGAGCACAGCGAGTGGGTGGCAGACGGTTCCCTAATTTCTGCACGTAACGTGAAGTGATGAGTACATATACTAGGATCATAACCTCATCATAAGTCCCATTTGCAATTCCCAGACTATGTCAGGATAAAGTGCAGAAGGCAGCACTAGTTACGGATTATCAGCAACCAGCTCACTATTTAATCAAGTTCTTGATTTCATATTCTTACAGTGAGGCAGGAATTTATTAAATTGATTTCATGAGTTATTGATAAAAGTAGAAATAATTAAATTCTATCCTTGGTATAATTCTTAAGGATTTGCATTGGGTTTTTTTGAGCCCAATTTTAGCAACCTAAAGCAGGAAACTTGACATTAGATAAAAAGGTTCATTCTTAGCCTTCCAATATTCCCAAGTCTGAATTATGTAATGGCCACAAAATAATTCAGTTTAGACCTTCAAAGAAGTAGCTTTTAGGTCTGTAAAAATATTAATACAGAGTTTTCCACATATAAAAGAAACACATAATAATTCTTACGCTGACAAAATTAGGGATAAAATGATATAAGCTGCATCCTAATTTTGCATCAAAAGGACATACTGTAAGCTTAAGATTCTGTTCCTAATCAGAGTCAGGTTTTAGTTCTAAAATCATTGTAACCGCTTAATTGGGTTTCTTATTTCTGATGCATAGAAGTAAAAATATCTTGAGCACACATATCTTAAATAGAATATGATTTTATGAAAATCTACACCTGAGGAAATTGTAGACTAGACTTAATACTGTCTTTAATAATGACCTGTTCAAAAAACAATCTTTATTTCCATTCGAGTACACAGTACATAGACATTAGTACATTGGTTTTTCAAATTCTTAAGGTTAACATTCTAAGAGTAAGGGTGATGGTGAACTCCATGCGACGATCCCGGGAGGTTGATGGACGTCTTCATGGGAGGGGAGTTGAGTGCTTAGCGGGTTGACTGCACGGCGTGGCGTACGAGAAACAACTCGTGTCCATGGCTGGGTTCGAACCTGCGGTCTTTCTACATGAAGCAGAGACCCGATGCAGAACACGGGCCGCAGACCACTCGACCACGGTGGCTTCAAATGAGGTCCTTTGAGAATAGTAATAAACACAATGGTTGAGAAAAATATTGAATCACTTATTACAGCACAGTCACTGATTTATTACAGTTGTCCTATAGAAACAATTCCTACTACTTGACTTGCTCTAATAACTTACGGTGAAGGAACAAACACTTGGAAAATCTAAACACACACCAAAGAACACAGATACAACTGGCAAGTTAAGCACAAGTATTAAGACAAGTTTAAAAACACTTAATCATAGTATGCTCACCTCCACTACACACAAAACGGATTTAAGATAGCAACAGGAGTCAGTGGCATCGAGTTCGGTATATACAGTAATGCGGCCTGGAAACGAGGGTAGGGTCCACGATGTTGCCAGCCCGAGAGTCCTTTGTTTTCTTGAACGCTCAGATCTAATTATTTATTAAAAATAAAATACATCCCTGGGTTGTCACTAACATTGTCAAAGAGACTAAAAATAAGGCTAAAATTCTGTAATAATTATTACCCCAATCTCTAGTGAGATTAATGAGATAAATGCTAACTTATATTTTAACGTGCTATTACAGAGATATGAATGGTACATTGAGTGATACCGTTCTTACTACAGATACCATTGAGAGCATGTTAACTACTCTCATAGTAAATTACAGAAAAGTAGTAGGTAAAGCCCTTGCTCGAAAATGCATAGTAACCGACCATAGTTCCCCTAATTTGAATGCCATTCTGGCTGCATTCCAGTTAGAGGATTTAACATCGTACCTGGATAAGGTGTGGGCTATACCAGAAGAAGAAGATCCTCATTTCCCTCTTATAAAGCTGTGTAAAGTTCATTTCATGCAGAATATTGTAGTCAATGCGAAAACAAAATACCCAAAATTGAAGCCTAAACAACGTCGATTAATCATGACCTACTTTGCTGCTATGATTGAAGCCCAAGGCAAAAACGAGCTATACGCGACGTTCCAAGACTTTGCGTAGCTCATTCTAAGCACTTGGATTGAAGAGGACATTCTAACTCTCATTGAGCATTATAAAAAGAGGGGCTATAAATTAACCCCTTTGATTAACCAACCGCACTTGGGGGGATGCCGTTCCTTGACACCCGTTTTCAAGTCCACTAACGATATTTTTACCTTCCGGTGCCAAAAATTATTTTTCATCTATTCCTCCCACAAACTTGATTTATATATCAAATTAAAGCTAATAATCTGGACATGTGTAGTGGGTAAATTAAAACCTCCTACAATCAACCTTGCTAGCATGGGGCACGCCAATTCTAGACACTCGTTTTCGAGTCCAATAACGATATTTTTACCTTCCGGTTCCAAGAATTATTTCTTATCTATTCATCCCACAAACTTCATTTACATATCAAATTAAAGCTAATAATCTTTTCATATGCAGTGTGTAAATTAAAACCTCCTACAATCAATTTTCTTAGCATGGGGCACGCTATTTCTTGACACTCGTTTTCAAGTCTGCTAACGATATTTTTACCTTCCGGTCCCAATAATTATTGCTCACCTATTCGTCCTACAAACGGCATTTGCATATCAAATTAAAGCTAAGATGTTTCTCATAATGTATCTTTTCAACGATTCTCTTAAGCACAGCTAGAATATTTCTGTACGGGACTTAAGCGTGTCCCGTAGGATAAATGATGAGGTCGTTGGAAGTTGGGTTTATTGAACGCCGTGATCTGATAACAAATCACAAATTAAGTTTACAGAACTAATTATTTAACTTAAAATTAAAATACTACTTGAGATAATACTGGCATCCGAGATGGCACGCATGATTGTCTTTTCAATATGCCTACACTAGAATACAGTTCAAACAATTAATCTCACAGTTGCAGCTCAAGTAACAAGTTACTGCCACTTGTACAAACAAATATAATTTCATTTTGAAACAGTACTAACATGAAGATAATTCCTTTAGAAAAGAAAGCATATAATTGAAGGTTCAGGTATAAATGACTTGAGGTTTACCAACCTCAGTGTTAAAGAAAAAATATCTTATATACCACATTTAAATGCCTGAGTGTCTCTACACAAAAGGGAATTGCCTTGCAAACTTTGTACTCATAAATACAGTGCACTATTATGATTGACATATCAAAGCACGAGTATTGCTTAGAAACATATAATCACTGCAATTCAGCATCACAAATGAAAAAGAAAAGGCTAACTGTATTTAGCAACAGGCATTATTTGTTATGAAAAAAAAATCATACACTTAGATCACACTGAATTAACAACAAAACTGTCTAAAGGAACTCTTCTTCCTAATGTTGGGTGGTGTGAGAACCTTTTGCAACTACATTGAACACATTGTAATGCTACTGTAGACCAGAAATCATTTGTCTACATTAGACACTGTTACACAGAAAAATCCTACACTTAAAGCACACTCAATAGAGGACACAAAATTGTCTAAGGAACTTTTCTTCTTAATGTTGGGTGGTGTGAAAATCTTTTATACCTACATTGAACACATTATAATGCTGCTGTAGACCAGACAACATTTTCTACATTCTACACTGAATGTTACATTTCCTGTGAATGGGTATCAGTTAAATCAATGAATTGACTATGCATGTAGAATGCTTTTTGGTATCTTACAGTATGGCCAGGACTCTATTGAACAGGAAAGAATGGACACTTAATTCATCACAAACACACTGATGACATAACTTCCTAGCTGACATGAAATACATATATACTGACACTTGTCAGTCTCACACATAAATTCTGCAGCTATGCTTTTACTAGAAAGCTGGTGATTGAGCAGGAAGGACTGAACACATTTAATTTAACACAGACATTGATGAGATAACTTCCTGGGTCACATGAAATACCTATACTGATACTTGTCAGTATCACACATAGATTCTACAGCTATGCTTGTACTATAACGCTGGTGATTGAGCAGGAAGAAAAAGACATTTAATTTATCACAAACACTGATGAGATACTTCTTGGCTCACATGAAATACATATCCTGATACTTCTCAGTATCACACAAATTCTACAGAATATTATATTAAATTACTCTAGAACCTTGAGCATTCTTCAGTGTCCCATGGATATCACAGTTGGCCTCCTGTCTGCATAGGCTATGACTGCATTTTTACAGTTATGATAATACACAATTAGAATAATGCTGATATCGACGGACTTATAGAGTTAAGTATACTCACGATCACGTTTTACACTTTACACAATATCTTACATTTTTTGATTTGGCGTGGACTTAACACTGTTTTTAAGAACGATGCTGGCTACATGTGAATTCTATGGTTGAATTCTATGGCAATTTAGATCTAACAGCAGTTCAACTAGCAAAAATCTCACAACAACGCTTCCCCCTCATCCTACCTCAATGGCTACTGCTCTGTCCAATATCCATTTAATAATTAACCAGTTATTTGAACTAAATTCTTTCATAAGTTTATATGATCTGACGTAGGCAACTCCCATTCGAGTCCCCACTCAAATCTCAGTGTGAGGCAATGTTAGTAACAAAAAACATGTTATAAGGTTAAAAAATGTTTAAATGTTCCACCTTGAATGTGTTCGACTTTAGTATGTTTAAGGTTAATGTGTAAGCTGTGATGAATACTCTTGTAACAAAATGCGTTTAGAGTCAGCTAGTGGTAGAGAACCATTGTCTCAGTGCGTTCTCTGGTTCCGGCTCTATTCTTGTGCCTGCCATTGCGATGTAAACATTGGTGTCTGTACTGTAACCAAAACTGTGCTCACTGAAATAAACTTCGTTTATTTCAGTGAGCACAGTTTTGGTTACAGTACAGACACCAATGTTTACATCGCAACGGCAGGCACAAGAATAGAGCCGGAACCAGAGAACGCACTGAGACAATGGTTCTCTACCACTAGCTGACTCTAAACGCATTTTGTTACAAGAGTATTCATCACAGCTTACACATTAACCTTAAACATACTAAAGTCGAACACATTCAAGGTGGAACATTTAAACATTCAACACTCCTTCTCACATTGAATGTGATTCTATTGAAATGGGTTTCCTAGCCACATTCTGTATTCTGAGCAACAGAAATCAAATTGCAAGCTAGCTCTGGCACAAACAACACATTTTTTACAACACAATTCTTTACCTGCATATTAGTTAGTGTTATTTTAAGACGCACATCTCCAACACCAACACCCTTCAAAGCTCTATCATCACCAATTTCAACTCTTACAGGAGAAGATAGATCAGAATAAGATGAAAATTGACTTTTCTTGTTGCACATGTGCTGAGTAGTACCTGAGTCAACTATCCAAGAATCACAGTCAACATTACCTATAGGAAAAGCACTAGTCAACATAATAGTTTCACCTGTAGATGAGCTTCGTGCATCTACTGCTTTGTTTGCTTTGAATGTTCTATTTTCTTTTTTCAGTCTTTCTTCATAGACTCTACAATGTCTCTTAATGTGGCCTTCTTTACCACACTCAAAACACTTAATGAGCTTTTTGTTTCTTTTGAAACTCACTAGCAATTTTTCACTGGAATCTGAAGTACCAGGGCCGTCTCGCTGTCTTCTTTCTTCATTTAGGAGACGCTCAGTTACAACTTCCCACGCTGGTATCTTTTCATTGGCTTCAAGAGCAGTTACCAGAGTAGAAAACATATCTGGTAGTGATGACAGCAGGATGATCACACGCTCTTCTTCTTCCATAGCATCACCAATGATGGCCAGCTCCTCAAAGAGTTCAACAAACACCTTCAGATGATCTTGCAGATTTTGACCATTTTCCAACTTCATGTTGGACAGCTTTTTTTCAGCCTGAATTTGTTTGCCGAAGTCTAAATCTCGGCGAGATTCAAACTTCCTACGAGCTGCCTCATATGCCGTTGAGGATATAGTTTCAGTGCCTTGAACTATATCCCAGAGTTTATCCTTCACAAGACACATCCTCATATGTATCTTCCATGTTGGATAATTTCTCTCGTTGAGTGGCTTCATGCAACTTTTACCACTGTTAGAGTCTGCCATGTTCTTCACACTTGCTGCACTGTGTTAAGTCAACAAACTTCTACGCTTCCTTGTAGTCACCACAGTTTGCTTTGACACTTACTGTGTTCACTGAAGATTTATCTTTGGAGCGAGTTCTGGGCCCGTAACCATTGTTAGAAGGTTAGAAAAATCACAGGAGCGTGATTACGCTAACCAAGTTTATTTCAGTGAACACAGTTTTGGTTACAGTACAGACACCAATGTTTACATCGCAACGGCAGGCACAAGAATGGGCCCGGAACCAGAGAACGCGCTGAGACAATGGTTCTCTACCACTAGCTGACTCTAAACGCATTCTGTTACAAGAGTATTCATCACAGCGTTACACATTAATGTTAAACATATTAAAGTCGAACACATTCAAGGTGGAACATTTAAACAAAACAATCTTTATTTCCAATCGAGTACACTGTACATAGACATTAGTACATTGGTTTTTCAAATTCTTAAGGTTAACATTCTAAGAGTAAGGGTGATGGTGAGCTCCATGCGACGATCCCGGGTGGTTGATGGGCGTCTTCATGGGCGGGGAGTTGAGTGCTTAGCGGTTTGAGTGCACGGCAGTGCGTATGAGAAACAGCTCGTGTCCATGGCCGGGTTCGAACCCGCAGTCTTTCTACATGAAGCAGAGACCCAATACAGAACACGGGCCGCAGACCACTCGACCACGGTGGCTGTAACAGTGTAACTGCGTTAGTTTTGATGGCTCTCTGCATCCTTTGCAGATAAAGAGCTCACACGTTATCCACAAATTAAATAGCGACCTGGCCCTTACGGCAACACAACTGCAAAAAATCCTAGAAAAACCTGTACCACCTAAACCGACATCAGTCTCCACTGCTCTATTCAACATTCAGTTTATAATTGAACAGCTATTCTAATTAAATGTCCACATCAGCTTTTACGGCCTCATACCTATAACTCCCTCCACTTTTTCTTCAAATCCATATTATCAGAGACCTCTTAACACTTTACTTGTGGGAGACAATATTCTCTCAAAAGTAGAAAGAAATGACATTGACACCATATGCCGAATCCAAACCATCTCATCTGGTTAAATTAATGACCTTCTGCATACCATAAATCGGATGCCAAAACTTAAAAATTACATAATCTGTTTCCGGGACCTGCAACTTTCACAATCAGGCCTGACTCAAATAAAAAAAGTTATTGCGACAAAACACTCCACTGCCCGTACTTATATGTATAGTCAATTTCTGCAGTAATCAGCAACTGAGTAAAGCGCACACGCTCTGCAAAGAATTAGATTTCACATTTATTCCACTCCGAACATGTGCTTTAACTCACACTCAGACAATCAAGAACCACCAAACTTGGCATCACTTTAGAAAGGAAACTCAAACATTTCTTGTCCAAATTCCTATGAAATCAGCGCTGCGACTCAACACACCGTACTACTCACTTTCTGGAAAATCCCAGACAAAAACACTAATCATGGACAGTCTCCCAATAAACTCGTAATAATGAATACAACCCAAATAAACAACGCATGTTCTAAAACAGTAACTAAGCATAAGCACGTAAATGCCTTACATGCGTTGGACCTTCCTAAATGAAAACCACTCAAAAGGAAATGACGGCAGTCCACCGAATCAGCACTTTATACACATAAATCAACTATCCACTGACTTAATTGCTAACAACTATAACATACAAAAAAATTCCTTGCTTTCTAACGATACGAGCACAGACTGGGCAATGCCCCTATCATCCATAAGTCATAGACATCCAAATAAACATGCAGAGATAGACAAAATTATAAAAAGGTCACCTTCTCCTTAAAAATTCAGCCGAACGACAATAATAAAAACTCAATACCATGATTATGTATGCAAACATAATAATAATCATAAAAATCATAACGATAGGAAAACTCCAAACCAAATTAAACCGCCTCACGGTAAATTTCTGAATCACATCTCAGAATCATCATTCAATCCTATATATGCCCCTGTGGGAAGTTCCATGGATGATGTTATAGAATCATTGAATGTAACATTGGATCACACTTTGGTTGACGGACACCGTTTCCTCCATGCAGTAGCACTTCAACTTAACGAAATACTGAACACAATGCAAGCCTATGAATTTTTAATGAAAGCCATCGAAACTGAGAGCAGAATAAATAAAAATCACTACACAAATTTTACCGACGAAGACAGTGGTAGTCCTTATCTTTTGGTACACAAATACCTACATAATAAAATATTCGATCATGCAGCCGGGGACCTCATGTAAAGTTTGGTTGTGCTTGGGGAATTTTAAGCAACCAACTTTAACAAAACCTAATCTATCTGCCCGTGTGACCTTACTCAAGGAGAATAAAAGAACTCATGACAGGAACTCAGCTTGGTATTCAAGGAAGTTGGCACGAGAAATAGCTTGAGATCTTCTTGGGATGATTGAGCCAGTCCAGAGCTTCCAGAGGATGGTTAGGCCAGTCCAACTTCAGGGATGAATGGCCAGTCCAGAGCTATAGCGACCGTGGCTTGAGACTTGCTCGAGTACAGCGAGTTCACAGCGAGAGTAGTGAATGGTGTATACCAGCGAGTGTACAATGAGTGCAGTATGTGGCGTATACCAGCGAGAGTAGTGAGTGGGTGGCAGACGGTTTCCCCAATTTCTCCACTACACACAAAACGGATTTAAGATAGCAACAAAAGTCAGTGGCTTGGGATCAGGTACATATAGTAATGCGGACCAGAAACGAGGGTAGGATCCACAAATGTTGCCAGCCTGCAAGTCCTTTGGTTTTTTGGAACTCTCAGATCTAATTATTTAATATAAATAAAATATATCCCTGGGTTGTCACTAACCTTGACAAAGAGACTAAAAATAAGGCTAAAATCTGTAATAATTATTACGACAATCTCTAGTGAGATTAATGAGATAAATGCTAACTTATATTTTAACGCGCTATTACTGAAATATGAATGGTACATTGAGTGATAACGTTCTTGCTACATTACCTCCTTCGTCCGCGACCGAAAGGTTGGTCGTGTTTAAGATTTATCTGTAACGGGAAGGTATGGTAATAGGGCGACCGCTTCGCGACTGCTGTTGAACAGGTTTGTTCGATATTACTTGGCGAGAAAAAGTTACAGTGCGAGTCTTCACGTTCAGTTCTGAAAGAGGAGTTGGCTTTGTTACAGGTGTCGTCGATAGTACTGCATCCGCTCGAACAGGTGCAACTGCTACACTGTTGGAAATAGGAGCATTGAAGATAATGAGAGGGTTACACTGTAGTTTACTAGGCAACGAAGCAGCAAGTGGGGACACGTACGACGGCCTGTATGTAGTCGGTTCTGTAGAGGGGTAACGAATCATGGAAGGATTAGTTGTTTGAGAAGGGTACGCAAGTACCTGAGCATCTGATACATAAGCAGTTTTTAGACGATCGATTGATACTGAGTCGTGCTTGCCGAATTTTTCAATAATGAAGTATTTCGGTTTCCGCTTTAAGACTCTGACTAGACCTTCATACGGTTGTGTCAAGGCTGGCTTTACACCATCGACACGCACATAGACATGCGTGCAGTTCTGGAGTGCAGGGTCCAACCTGTCAGAAGTATTAGTAGTGCGAGGAGAAACGTATTGTATCTGCCTTGTCCTGACAGATCAGGATATAAAATAAATATAAATAAATTAGAACTTGCATTAGAGAAAAAGGGACAGAGGGATAGTCGCTGTCTGGCAATACCGAGACTCCAGTAGTTTAGCCACATGTGTGCCGGGTAGCTTTGTCTTTCCCGCTGCCATAGAAGTCACAGTCACATGTAGCCAGCATCGTTCTTAAAAACAGTGTTAAGTCCACACCAAATCAAAAATGTAAGATATTGTGTAAAGTGTAAAACGTGATCGTGAGTATACCTAACTCTATAAGTCCGTTGATATCAGCATTATTCTAATTGTGTATTATCATAACTGTAAAAATGCAGTCCTAGCCTATGCAGACAGGAGGCCAACTGTGATACCCATAGGACATTGAAGAATGCTCAAGGTACTAGAGTCATTTAGTATAATATTCTGTCGCCAGTCATAGCTGTAGAATTTGTGATACTGACAAGTATCAGGATATGTATTTCATGTGAGCCCAGAAGTATCTCATCAGTGTTTGTGATAAATTAAATTTCTTTTTCTTCCTGCTCAATCACCAGCGTTCTAGTACAAGCATAGCTGTAGAATCTATGTGTGATACTGACAAGTATCAGTATAGGTATTTCATGTGACCCAGGAAGTTATCTCATCCATGTCTGCGATAAATTAAATGTGTTCAGTCCTTCCTGCTCAATCACCAGCTTTCTAGTAAAAGCATAGCTGTAGAATTTATGTGTGATACTGACAAGTGTCAGGATATATGTATTTCATGTGAGCTGGGAAGTTATCTCATCAGTGTGTTTGTGATGAATTAAATGTTCATTCTTTCCTGCTCAATAGAGTCCTGGCCATACAGTAAGATGCCAAAAAGCATTCTACATGCATAGTCAATTCATTGATTTAATTGGTACTCATTCACAGGAAATGGAACATTCAGTGTAGAATGTAGAAAATGTTGTCTGGTCTACAGCAGCATTATAATGTGTTCATTGTAGGTATAAAAGGTTTTCACACCACCTAACATTGGAAAGAAAGTTCCTCAAACAATTTTTATATTTTTAATTCAGTGTGCTCAAGCGTATGATTTTTTGCATAACAAACAGTGCCTGTTGCTAAATACAGTTAGCCATTTTTTTTTCATTTGTGATGCTGAATTGCAGCAGTTATATGTTTCTAAGCAATACTCGTGCTTTGATGTGTCAATCATGGTTGTTTACTATATTTTTGAGTAAGAAGTTTGCAAGGCAATTCCCTTTTTGAGTAGAGACACTCAGGCATTTAAATGTGATGTATAAGATATTTTTTTCTTTAACACAGAAGTTGGTAAACCTCAAGTCATTTATACCTGAACCTTCAATTAAATGCTTTCCTTTCTAAAGGAATTATCTTCGTGTTAGTACTGTTTCAAAAGGAAATTATATTTGTTTGTACAAGTGGCAGCAACTTGTTACTTGAGCCGCAACTGTGAGATTAGGGCCGTTACTCTAGTTCAGTGTAGTTGCCAGTGATTTCCGTCAACCTCAATGGCCAGTATTGTGTTTTGAACTGTATTCTAGTGTAGGCATATTGAAAAGACAATCATGCGTGCCATCTCAGATACCAGTATTATCTCAAGTAGTATTTTAATTTTAAGTTAAATAATTAGTTCTGTAAACTTAATTTGTGATTTGTTCTTAGATCACAGCTTCAATAAACCCAACTTCCAACGACCTCATCATTTGTCCTACGGGACACGCTTAAGTCCCCGACAGTGATATTTTTGGTTGCTGGTGGGTGGATGTGCCTGTGATATTTGGTGGAGGACGGAGACTTGGCAGCGTCTTCACAGCGAGAGAGCGGACCAGCAGCAGTCCCTCCGTGACAGAGCACCAAGTCACACTGGAAAGCCTCAAAGTAACATTAGGGCCTAAATAGGGCAGGCCGCTAATTTTGAGCAAGCACGGAAAGACCCTGGAAAACTCATAGTCCAGTAACAGAAGCAAGCTCGCTTCAAGCTACTTTCAGTGATACAAACAGGGAAGCTCGCTTTAAGCTACCCAATAATGTCGATCCGAGAGTCAACACACGGCAGTGCCAGACCAAGAGCGCCTCCACTTCACATACTCAAGAACGAAGTAGAGGCTCATCACACAGAGTTGCAAGACCTCTCCTCTCTCGGAGGCCCAGATGCAGCAACTGAACAGGAACTACACGACTACGGCCGTGCTTTGAAGCAATCCCTCGCGAAACTGACAAAAGCGAGCGGAGCTCTCGCGGTTAGATACCTCAGCCAAGGCTCCACGGCGGCGGCTTGCGAGACCGAGAAGGCCCGAAAAGAGGATGTCCACACCGTCAAGGACCGGCTCATAATGATAAATGAAGAGCTGCAAGCCCTAAAGCTTGACACTCTCTCCCTACCATCAGCAACATCCACACGACCGACGTCAGTGGCTCCCTCCGCCATAGGTACCCAAGATCTCGATGTCGAGGATATTCCAGAGCATCCAAGAGAAGAAGAAAACACAGAGGTCGAAAACCGCAACAACGAAGAGATCATTTTGCACGAGTCCCACAGACGAACGGCAGAGTTCGTGGCGGCATTAGAACGCCAGTCACCCCTGCATCCTGAAACAGAGGAGCGCAAGGTAAAAGCGAGGAGGAGCCCAGTCTTCGCAAGATGGGAGCGAATTGAGGACATTCCCAGAAGATCCAACGGTCCCAGTTTTTCCCAAATCAGGAAAATTGGTGACGGCGACCCATCTCTCCACCCAATACGTAATGAAACAATAACTCTTCAAGTCAGTGATGCCACCTTTCAACGGGAACGTACGACATTTTAACAACTGGGCAAGAGCCATACAACGGCACCTCACACAATACGAGATGCCAGCGCTCGAAGCACTTAACGTCTTCCTCGCAAACACGAGCGACTATCCTTTAAAGCTAGTGCAGGACACTGCAAACGCATTAACACATGATCCGATGGCGGCATTCAAAAACATGGAGACACTGCACACCCGATATGGACAGGGGTCGGAGTTGGTGAACGCCATATTCGAAGAGATAGAAGACAAATCAAGCACGAGAGCGACAAAGTTCAGTTGCGACGGCTTCGCGATATCACAAACAGTGCGATCAACACTATGGAATACACCCCCGAGTTATTGGTCCTCAATTATCCGAGAGGCATGGTACCACTAGTCAAGAAATTACCCACTTCTCTACACGCATCATGGAAAAGGTTTGGACTAAAATATGAAAAGAAAAACCAAGCCCGTTTTCCGACACTGAGCACCTTTCTCAATTTTCTCGAGGAGACAATCCGAGAAATAAGCACCTGCAACTATTTCGAACTTCCACGTGCACAATGACCGGAGCCCACAAAGCACGTGAAAACTTTCCGCACTGAAGTCAATAAGTCCTACACTTGCGAATACCACCAAGTTAATGGGAATGCCACTGTAACTTGCAACATGTTTTCCAAACTATCCATCGATGAGAAGAACGCATTTATGCGACAACACAAGCTGTGTTATCGCTGCCTTGGCAAACACAAAAGGTCAGACTGCACGACTTCCGTGACTTGTAACATTTGTAACGGCGGACACGCAACCGCTCTACACCGGGATTCAAAACTGAATCTGCGTGCCCCTCCATACAACCCACAACGAGGGACTCAACCAGGAGAGAACAACGCCAGTCCAACGCAGCGCGCTGTCAGCGAAACAAACCAATTTCAGTCACGCAGCGCACGAATCAACTGCTTGACAACAGCGCAAGCACATCAATGAAGTTGCTCACTAACCTTACTCGTTAAGATTTCTCATAGGGATAAATACTTGTTATGTTATGCCATACTGGACTTGCACAGCAATTTGTCATTTGCGAGTCCCAAAGTGGCTAGATATTTCGGTATAAAATCCCCGACGGAGTTTTGGGGAATGCGTTATTTTCCGGGGTTACCACTTTGGGGTAACCAGTTTAGGGAACGTGTTATTTTCTGTTGTAATAATTTTGT
>VCRD01003354.1:0-12902 GCA_006783055.1 Trinorchestia longiramus | reverse complement strand
ATGTAGGTATAAAAGGTTTTCACACCACCCAACATTGGAAAGAAAGTTCCTCAAACAATTTTTATATTTTTAATTCAGTGTGCTCAAGTGTATGATTTTTTGCATAACAAACAGTGCCTGTTGCTAAATACAGTTAGCCATTTCTTTTTCATTTGTGATGCTGAATTGTAGCAGTTATATGTTTCTAAGCAATACTCGTGCTTTGATGTGTCAATCATGGTAGTTTACTATATTTTTGAGTAAGAAGTTTGCAAGGCAATTCCCTTTTGTGTAGAGACACTCAGGCATTTAAATGTGATGTATAAGATGTTTTTTCTTTAACACTGAGGTTGGTAAACCTCAAGTCATTTATACCTGAACCTTCAATTATATGCTTTCCTTTCTAAAGGAATTATCTTCATGTTAGTACTGTTTCAAAAGGAAATTATATTTGTTTGTACAAGTGGCAGCAACTTGTTACTTGAGCCGCAACTGTGAGATTTGTAGGTCCGCTAAAATATCGTGAATATTTTAGTATTAAATAATATTAAATTTTTTAATTTTTTAGAGTTAATTTTCATACGTATTTCACGTCATTTGAAACTAGTATTTTAAAGTTAAAAATTCAATCGTAGTTCCAACTCCAAAGTGTAACTCTCGTTTATAGAACACCATAGTCAACCACGAGCCTGTAGGCTAAGTGCCCGTCAGTTCCTTCTCCGCCGTTCCCCAGTGTACAGTAATCTTATTCGCGCTTTCAGTCTCTCTGACGGGTGAGTTTTCCATTGACCATGTGTTAGGAAGTAATGCGTTTCACTTACCTACCACATATTCTCTAAATTTATCATTTTAGCTTTGCCTAGATATGAAGCCGTGCTTTGATTCGCGTTACTCTGTGATTTATAATTAATCCCAATATAGAACGTTTTTTAATAATAACTTGCATCGGCCATTAAATTCATTGTCTAATTTCATCTCACTCGAGTCTCTACGTTCGAGTATTTTATGAGGAGCATTCCGAAAGATCGACCAGCTATTTTGATACGGTTATTAAATTTCATAGCCTCGGGTAGAAGCTGCCTATCGATATCTCGTTTTGTGTTCTGTAGCAGCCAGCTAATTAGGTGCGCTTCTTTAATGTTTTACTCAACAGTTGTATTATAAAGTTACCTTGTGCTATTGATTTTTCTTGCTAAATTCTGTATTTATTTTGAGTTACTTATTGGTCTTTATCCGGGCCTGCCCGGTTTCAGTTTCGGTTTCAGGTTCAGTTCAGTTCAGTCCCAGTCTCAGTCTACGAATTTCTAAATTTCGGTCCTTGATCTTGGCTTTAACTTCTGCTGATTTTGATCGTGTCAAATAATAAATCTGCAAGCTACGAAGCCGATCGTATCACTTCCCTGGAAGAACATCACTCACGAAATAATCACTACAGAAAATAACACGTTCCCTAAACTCGTGACACTAAAGTGGTAACCCCAGAAATACTTCGTTTCCCCAAAGATTAATGCCGTTACACTAGTTCAGTGTAGCTGCCAGTGTTTTCAGTTGGCCTCAATGGCCAGTATTGTGTTTGAACTGTATTCTAGTGTAGGCATATTGAAAAGACAATCATGCGTGCCATCTCGGATGCCAGTATTATCTCAAGTAGTATTTTAATTTTAGGTTAAATAATTAGTTCTGTAAACTTAATTTGTGATTTGTTCCCAGATCACGGCTTTCAATGAACCCAACTTCCAACGACCTCATCATTTATCCTACGGGACACGCTTAAGTCCCGGACAAAAAGGCTAACTGTATTTAGCAACAGGCACTGTTTGTTATGCAAAAAATCATACACTTAGAGCACACTGAATTATAAAAAATAAACATTGTTTAAGGAACTTTTCTTTCCAATGTTGGGTGGTGTGAAAACCTTTTACACCTACATTGAACACATTATAATGCTGTTGTAGACTAGAATACATTTTTCTACATACTACACTGAAAGTTGCATCTCCTGTGAATAGATGCTAGTTGACTAAATGAAGAAGTGACTATGCATGTAGAATGTTTTTGGTGTCTCGCTGTACAACCAGGATTCTATGTATCAGGAAGAAATAGACACATTTAATTTATCACAAACACACTGATGAGATAACTTCCTGGCTCACATCAAATACATATACTGACACTTGTCAGTATCACACATAAATTCTACAGCTATGCTTGTGCTAGAACGCTGGTGATTGACCATGAAGGACTAAACACATTTAATTTATCACAAACATGGATGAGATCACTTCTTGGCTCACATGAAATACATATACTGACACTTGTCAGTATCACACATTAATTCTACAATTATGACTGGCGACAGAATATTATATTAAATGACTCTAGCACCTTGAACATTCCTCTGTGTCACATATAGGTATCACCGTCGGCCTCCTATCTATTTAGGCTATGGCTGCATTTTCAGTTATGATAATGCACAGTTATAGCAATGCTGATATCGACGGACTTATGGATTTAGTATACTCACGATTATATTTTACACTGTACATAATATCTTACATTTTTTATTTGGTGTGGACTTAACACTGTTTTTGAGAACGATACTGACTACGTGTTGCTTTGAGGGTGGCGGGAAAGACAAAAGCGACGCCCGCCGGCACGTGTGGCTAAAGCTGCTGGCGTCTCGGTATTGCCAGCCAGCGACTATCCCTCTGTCTCTTTTTCTCTAATGCAAGTTCTAATTTATTTATGTTTATTTTATATTCCGACCTGTCAGGACACCTGCACACCCTATTCTTTGCACTATGTAGGCCTATGTGCAGGCTTCTCCCGCCGGTTTCCAACCTCCACTGGTTTAAAGGGCCCATGATAAAGTCGTATCAATTGAAGGGTGGAAAGCATTAGTAGACTACTCGACACATTTGCCAAAAACCAGGGATCGTCGAGTAAGAGTAGACTACTGTCCTCTAGTCTAATCTTCTCGTATGATCATGTCGCGTTGGCATCGAGGTGAAGTAGAATAGTAATTTTGGGGATGTTTCCGCTTTCTCTCGGTCAGAGAATAATTCAGTCGAATTTATACTAATTATACATGTAGGAAAGAATTATCTGTTTACTTATATGGACGACATATCTTGTTTGATTACAGTTACATATACCGTATACATATATGTTTTCATAAAATATTTCTTTAATTGTTAATACAGTGTTAATTGTTAATTTCGATAATGCATGGAAAAGTTATCTTGTACGATTGCAATTACACGAATCTATTTTTTAGACCTTTTTTATCAAACTGTTGATACAATGATAACTGTTGATACAATCCCACACAGTGGGATTTGAACTGGTGTCTCAGCTACAGGTCGTAATAGATGTTAAAAAATGGTCACTTAGCCCACAAAAAAATAATCAAAGGAGTGCACTTTCCTTTTGCGACAGTTTGCTTTGAATAAACCGTTTTTAAGGTAAAACTAAAACCTTGAGAATCAAATTTAGAGCAATAGTTTTATCACAGTTACTTTGAATATGCTTAAGTAATCCCAAAAAAGATTCGAAAGAAAGTAATGTCAACGAGGATAAATAAGTTTTTCATCTATGAAAATTTTGTATTGTTGAACTTCGATTCCCGAACTTTTCTGTACACGTACATATCAGTTTTCAACGATAAAATTTGAGCAAAACTTACCTCTGTTCTCGATCAAAAATTCGGAACTCATTCAACCCGAGAGTGGCGCGTAGCTTGTTAAGCATCCCGAGTCCACTCGAGCAGAGTCGATTGAGACCGAGGGGCTGAGCTCAGCGTCCCTCGGGAACGATTTAGTTATTTACCAAGGACTACTATAAACAGGACGTACACCGCCATATAGCTGACTACGCTAGCGGAGGCCATTGCATTCTTCGTAACATAACATTTTCTATCGGCCAAATTGATCAAAAATTACTTCTTTCAAGCAATAGAAGGGATAATAAGGTTTTACAGTGAATTTTAAATGGTTTAAAGCACTGTAATGCTTTGAAATACCAATTTTAACCGGACTTAACATGTATTATTGTATGAGCTAAGTGGCCACTTTATAGAAAACCGAGTTGCTGCAGTTTTAGAATTTACAAATTGATTATAGTTAAACCTTTTCCAATGCAAACAACCAAACATACAAACATTCACTCATATAAACAAACACACATACAAGCAAAAACCCCCCCAAACTGCAGTGATTAGTCAGCCAACCGGGCTTTCTTTACAGAGGTCTGAAGAAGGATTGCCTTCTTCTGCTGGTCTTTCTCTAGGTTGTGGAGTCCATTCAGTAGAACATTTGCCAGACGATGGAACATCTTGGGACAGTCAATGTCAATTCCACTGAAATCATCTGACTAGGTCCTTTGTGCAGCAACTTTATCATGACACACAGCATAGAAGTGGCCTTGCAGTCTTGGTTGTTCTCGGCCATGCCACTCAGCACCCCCCAGAAAATTAAACAGTTGGGCGAATCTGTACTTCATCTACCAAGAGAAACATATTCTTCTGCTGCAGTGTCTGGACTTTGTTAAATGTTTCCCTCAGCACCTGGTCCTTGTCAATAGATGAAGTGATGTACTGCAGCTTGCGTTTGCATGGCAGCACCAAAAAGTCTCTGAGCTGTTCATAATTACACTTCGGGTATGATTGAAGAGCAAAACAATAATCATTCATGGAAAACTGCTTCTGTAATAAAAGTTCCATCTGACGTGTCAAAAATACCAACTTTATCACCTTCTCGATGTCGACACAGGCTGATGTGGGAACTTGAAAAAGTGACATTTTGGATCGTTTTGTCAAACGGGATATCACAGTGCATTGCGAAGCGCACAGTTTCGTCGAACTGAGTATACGATTTCAAACCATTGTTGGGATGAAGTGTCTGAAACAGTGGTACTAATGCCGTTCTTGAACGCACTGAGCGTTAGTGGAAACACAAAGTGGGCTTGTTTTCGACAACCACAGACAGGCTGCATTCACTGAAGTTGTTGGTCATGAACAAACACACAAGCCTTTTTTTAGATCTTGAAATAATCAAGTTCTTGTACTGCTTCTGCATGTTACGTTTAGGTTTGAAAGCATCAAATGAAGTAATCTTATCCTTCTAAAGAAAATACCTCAGTTGTTGGTCTTCAACTTTCGCCGGGCGAGGTGTGAGTTTTGGAGAGGGCAGACATGAAATAGGCACATTGAAGATACTGTGCGGCGCCTGTTCTCCTTATTGTAATTACCCCGACAGTTCACAACCCCTCACTTGTTCGGCATTTTTAATGCATATTATTAGCAATAAACTTTGTAAACAAACAGTATCTACTTAGGAATGCAGCAATGTGCCTCGAATCAAACAACAATCTCCGATTGAAACCGAGTGACAGACTACGACAGTGTTCGCACTATGACAGATGGAGGATAACTGAACTCAGTGAACTGGCCTCCGCTACAGCAGTTAGCTACATCGCAGTGCACGTCCTGTTTATAGTAGTCCTTGTTATTTACCCACGCTGCTGTTAAGTTATCCTCCGTTCATTAGTGCTGTACATACATTTCTCCACGTGTTATTGCCGTGTTGCTTGCATTTTGGTGTTGCTAAGCCCTCAATCATGTCTCCTAAGAGGAGTTCAGGTGATAGTGATAAAGCTAAGAGGAAAATTTCACGAGCAACGATCGAAATGAGGAAGAAAATCATAGCAAAACATGAAAACGGAATGCAGGTCTCGGACCTTGCTGTATGGTATCTCATACCGAAGTCAAACATTACCTCGATCCTCTCGAGAACAGATTTGCTCATACATTATTTTATGGGAAAAATAGATTCGCAACTCGACCAAATCAGTTCTCAACCAGTTTTTTGAAACGGATTATGGTCGAGAATCGAGGTTCTACTGTATAAATGAGAATTCGGTCATCCAAATAAAATAACAAAGTAGTATTTTATGCATTCGTTGCAATTTTTCAACCTCAGGGAACTTTATATCTCGATGAGAATTCAGTATTTAAATTCAAAGTTTGATGTTTATCTTTTGTTTTTATATATGCTTTTTAACATTTTAAACTTTCAAGTTTAGTGTTTCATTTGGTTTTGTTAATTTCATTTTTAAAACTTGTCCAAACAGTTTTCAGTTGCATGACTAAACTTTATATCTAAATCAGAAATGTGACGTGATGCTCTTTCATTGTAATACTAGTGATGTTATACTAGTGGTGTTACTAGTGATGTTATATTTAAATTTCATAGACCAGAAGTTGATAGGAAACAAACTTTCAATTGTACTTGTATATCGATTAGTTTTTCTTCTAAAGCTTTAGTTATTTTTTTCATAGTGTAATCAAAGTTCATGTGTCAACGTAAGTAAATGTTTCGTCACTATAGTATAAGCCAATGAGAAACTTTCAAAATTTAGTCTATAAATGCCCAAAATATCTAAATTGTGATAATTTGTGACGCTTCAACTTTTCGCTATCAGTTTTTGGTCTTTCTCTGATGGGTAACATCTGTTCCATTCAATTATTTTGTTGCGTAGTTAATTTTATAGCAAAAAATTGCTGCACACAATTGTTTCACACTACATTGTTAATTTTATATCAATTGTTGCGTTGTTGCACACAATTTGTCTTGGCGATTTATCTGACAACTCACACGAGACTCCTATAAAAAAATGTTTATAAAAGGATACAGTTGTCACGACTGTCCTCGAGTAAGTCTACAGAATTTCTCACTAGGAAAAGTGCATTTCCCCCGTCCGGTTATTCGCATTAGGCAGGCTAAATCTATTTAAAAAGTGAAGAAACTACAGGATATCAGAGAAAATTGCACAAACCTCCGATGTCGAGAAGTGAAGTCAAAATTTAACGTGATTACGACTGACTGAACTTGTCTAAGACTGAGACGTTGAAATGTGAGGGAGGTGCAGCAGAAAGTCTGGAAAAATTGATGTACTATTAAGTGAAAAATAGGAATGACATTACTGATGAGCAAGAGAAACTTCATTCTGCGAAATTTCACGCGTCCATGTAAAAGAAATTCCTACACACCAATACACGATGTACTTAACCACGATATTTTGATCAAATTGCGTCAAAATAACTGACAATTTTGTATATGTAATATAGGAGAAATAAAACCAGGATTATGAACTAAATATTTAGTGCTCTTCATATGCAGGAATTTTAAGAGTTCCAAAAAATAATGAAACAAGATAAAGAAAAAATACGATCCATCAAAACTTTTATTGTGGGCATTAATGAGAGAGAGAAGAGAAGAGCCTGATGACACTGCTGGCAGACAGCAGCAGTTCGTCCCCGTTGAGGAGCGGAAGGACGGGGCTTTGTGAGTACCGCTCCAGCACTGCACAGCAACATCGTCCAGCATCAGTTTCCAACTCATCAATAAAATGGACAAATCGCCCTTCCAAACATTAATTGCTCGCTTTCAACTGACAGATAGAAACTACCATTCATTTAGAAACAGTGCTCTCTCCTAAAGAAAAATGCTAAAATCTCCAGATGCTACCACCGACACAGCACAGCTTGATCCACCTCAGTGAATGCTTCATACGATCCCGGTAGACCGCACTCACACTGTCATTGCAGCAACACCAAATCGTTACTGTGTGTAACAGCACAACGAGCCTCGGTGCTACCGACACAACCCCCATGCCAATCTTAGGTTAAACTCGATCCTTCGATAAATTTCACCAATGACTAACCTGCCAAAATAAACATGTACAGCCCCTTAGCACAAACAATCCTCAGGGCAGTGACAAGCAGTGCAAGTGTCTCCTGTACAGCAGCTGTGGTGTGGTCCGGTTAAAAAATCACTGTTTACAGAAAAAGCGTTTGCTGTCCCTCCAGCATGTTGGAGCCCACGGAAACCCATATCAAACAGCAGGCTGACATAGCCGAGTGGGCTTCTTCATACTACATTACTTACAAATTACTGCACTGCAACATATCAATACGGATCAACGACTAGTAACGTGTAATAATACTAGAAGTAATTTATTCAAGATTCAGCATTATAAAGTAAATGCTTGAGCGTTGTACAAAAAGTCGAAGAACACACCTGAATTAGGCACCTTGAGTTTGAAGCGGTGCCGGAAATTTCTGATGTCCGGGCAGTAGGAGATCAGCCAACGTAGCGTGACGCAGCCATCATCACTATCTGATGCTTGCTGGAAGCACTCCTGTTGTAGGGACGGGTCTTGCTTGATAGCTATGGCGGCAGAGCGATTTTCCTTCCCCTTCTGGGACTCCGCGCCTTGCCTCTGCTTACTTACAGGCTTTGTGACCGACGACAGCACGGTGTCTCGCTGCAGCATAGACGTGCTCACTGGCACATAATTGAGCACCAGGCACAGTTTTGTTGACGTTACCTCAAGATTTACCACGCTTTTTGACCACACGATCACTTCATGCTGTCCTTTTTCTAGCGCCTGAACAAAGTAACAATTTTGATATCCTGAACATTTCATATTATTTTAACACTTCATCAAATTAACAAGAAAATATCATAGACAACCTTAATTTCAACATTGAGCGCTGCTTCAGATGACCGAGTGCGGTTATGTGTACACAAAGCAATAAGAAGGAAAACAGACATACAACAATGTAAAAAACTGTCAGTTTACGGACAACCTTGGCTTATTCTTGGTGGGAACAACTGGCGGCCAAAATATGAACGCACAAGAACCTTTATTGCACCCGAATGAAACATTAGTGAACTCGTCCACAAACTCTTATCAATTATCTCTTTGGAACAGGCATTCTTCACCTCCTTTACCAACTCCTCCTTACTTCACAACAGGTCTGTCCTTCCAAATAGACATGTTTGCTCAATAGCAACACACTTCATCTCCCTTGTGAAGTCATGAAAATTGATGCTGCTCTCTGTGCACTATTCGCATGTGATGTATGGCACAGTTCATCCTAATATCTGGGTACCGCTCGCTCGTGGTGGATGGTACAGTTCATGGTAATGATCTGGGTACTGCTCGTGTGTCATGGGATCACGTACCACGAGCTCGGACTCCGTGGGATCCTACGCAGCTGCCAAACCAGTATCGTAGAGGAGGGCGCTGTGGGTCTAGTGCCATGTACTCTCTTCTTGCACTGGCTGTAATCGAACTTTGTATTCTTGACTGAGCTCTGTATGTTCTCTGATGCTTCCACGGCCAGCGTTTGGGCCACGATATTTGCCACGTTGGCATTTCGCTGTACGTCCTCGATGTTCGCTGTAGTCGCCGCTGTTAGATAGAGTGCCACTCTTACGCTTGGATTGTATTTCATTATATATATGTCCTTGAGTTGCCACGACGCGCAATCGGTGATTGAATCAGACCAAGAGTTTAGTAGGTACCATGTTACTCGGAATGGTGGATGGTGTACTTGTAGGATTTTTTGGTAAATGCATGCACAGCGAGAAAAAAGTACAGGAACTTGTTCAATATTTCTGCTGGTTCTCAGTGTTCTTCCTCTATGTTATAACAGGGCCTATTTAAATAATCATCGACAGTTCTAAAGGCTATTCTCTCAAGGCTTGCTAAATAACGCACTACCTTGCAGCATTCAGTGATCGTATGTACTTCACTTATTAACGCCCTAGCTGCCTCAACGAATGATGCGCTGTCTTCGTTTGCGTAACGTACTTTAACGGCTGCGCACATTTTTTCATAAAAAAAAAGGAATCGTTAGCGGGATCGTCAAAAGTCTTGTAATGACAATATTTTGTGTCGCCATTTTTGTTGGTGTAATTCTAATTTTTTTGGGATAGCACTGTGTCTCCGATTATTCCTTCTCCGTTGAAGAATGCGTCTAAATAACGAAGCCATTGATCGACGTCTGTATTTGCCGTCCCAAACAAGAAGGGAGGTCTCCGAATTTTCTACGGCCAATAAATAATGTATTTCATTAAGCGACGGCACAGCTAGTGTCAAAACGCCACTGTTGCCATTGTGAGTGTTCGGGGTCGTTATGCATCGGATCTTGTGTTGCATCAACTGTCTCTAGAGTTTGTACCGTAGCGCTGAGTCATCTCGTCCCGCGAACATTGCTGCTGAAGACATATTTCAAAAATCGACAGATTTTTATATCTGTGGTACTTTAACTACACGAAGTAATCGGGATTCACTCGAAGCTACGTTTTAAAATATTGCCTTTCCTTCAGGTGGTACATCGTTAAGGGAAAATTCGTTTGAACTACCAGACATTTGATATTGCAGTATTGACTTACATATTTTTTGTTAAATGTCAAGTCATTGACATGTATTGACTTACATATTTTTTGTTGATGTCTAAAACTGACAGAGAAACCTGACGGAGCCGAAACTTTCTGCCAACTGCAGAATATTGATAGATTATTTGGAAGATGGAACGATCTAACCTCAATCTGCGCAGACCGACACTAGTTTAGATATTTGAATGAGCGAATACTTTTGAGCTAGACATCGCGCGATTGAATCGGCAAACATATTTAGGCCAGACGTTTTATGATTTATACAACTCGAGTCAGCACATCCGCCGAGACAATACGATTTCGGACTGAATGCTGACTCTCGCATGTGGTACACAGTACAGTCCATCCTAATTATCTGAATGCTGCTCGCATGTGGTGGATGGCACAGTTCATACTAATTATTTGGATACAGCTCACATGTGGTGAATGGTATAGTTCATCCTGATTTTCTGGGTATTGCTCGCTTGTGGTGAATGGCACAGTTCATCCTAATTATCTGAGTACCGCTCGCATGTGGTGGACGGTCAAGTTCAGCCTAGTAATCTGGATACCACTTATACGCAACTAAATTATCGTTAGTAACTAAAAAAGATGCACCCAGTTGAAACAGATGTTTAGACTCGTGTCACACAAATGAAAAAAACACAGACGATAATAGAAGATATGTAACTAATAACAAAAATTTTGACGTTTGCGCTGAATCGGTAGATTGTCGAAATGAAATTTGAGCCTCAAGCTCTAAACTGATTTCAATAATAAAAAACATGAGGCTTAACTGGCTATGAAATTAAGCCTAGAATATACTCCTAGAAGTAGTGTTGCTGAGCGCAGATTCAGGGAGCGCTTAGTCCACTAGGAAAGCTCAATGTATGAACACTGACAGTGTAGTTCACCTGAGTGACAGCGTACACTCTGTGCACAGCATGAGTGCACAGTGACCATCTTTTGAAAACAAAGCTTCACATTCATCACGACGTTATGCTTAAAAAGTAAAGAATTTAGACGCAGACTAGATACCCTACAAAACTGTCAACAATAGGATCCTTCAATTCATAAGCACCACACGTACGAGCAGCGCGTGGAGAGCGCACGGGTTTAAGAACTACACGTACGAGCAGGGTGTGGAGAGCGCGTGGCAAGATGTAGAGACAGGAGGAGGAGGATGTCACGTGGTTGTGCAGAGGCACCAGCTGAGGGAGGGCGGGAGTGAAAACGAGTTTCTGCAGAGCACACGCTGTCTCCTGGCCCGACATCACCTGCACACAAGCACTAACGTCAGCTCAGAGCGTTGATGTCCTCACAATTGCCTACACTCGTCGTGAAATGTGGGACATGACAAAATGAAATAACGCGCAGCAGTACTTAGCAGTATATTGTACACAATAAAACATCATTCACATATTCTTAGGATTATGAATGAATTTAGGTAATGAGTGGGTGGCAAATAGCCAGTATGATGATATACACCAAAATTTACATTTATATTCACCGTAGTGACTTACAGGAAAGCTGAGCAGCTCTTTTAAAGCACAACCGGTGCAAGCAGGAAGTGAGATCACAGACTATGTATGGTTCAGGGAAATGTAGAACTACGAGATCATAGCTTTAGGAGGTTAATTTAGAATACAATAAAAAAATACTAGGAATACTAAAAGTAATAATCATAAGACGTGGTAAAATATCCGTTAGTGAGAATAAGAAGCATTCAACTCAAGTGTATCATTGACCACCAATTCAAATCTCTCTTCAATAATAAAAGACAAAAAAAGATAACTAACACATTTATGACATTTCATGTACAAGCTCACTTGAAATTTCTCACCTGCAGCTTGGTCTCAACAGCCAGCTCAACTTTGAAGCTCTCAATCTCCAGTGTTACTTCATAAAGCTTGTGAATGACGTCCTTACTGATGTCCAAGTTCACAACTGGAGAATATTAACTTATTCATAAAAATGTATGAAAAAACATCCAAAACCAAAAAAAAATAGTGCAAATGTAATAAGCCCCAAAAAACTGTTGAAACTAAAATGACCAATAGAAAGCAATAGAATTGAGTTGAAACCAAAGGTAATTTAAGAGAGGTAATGAGTGCCAAATAAGAAAAAGTTTAACCTAGAATAGTTAATAAATTCCAAAGAAAGCTAGGGTAACCTAAGAAAGGTAGTGAAAGAAACTGAGCAGACCAAACAAAACTCGTACACTCTACGGAAAATTGTGCAAAAATTACTGAGCATAGAATGAGCCAATATGAATAAGAATCATGAATTAATGTCATTCAAAAGCAGCATAACAAATATAATATATATATATATATATATATAAAAAGTCAATATCGGAAAATGGTCATTGATCTACTTTTTTGGGATTGTCAGAACAGAATTTAATCCCTTGCAGCCAGAACTCGTAGACAATGACTGGGAAGTTATCCTTATTCATGGGCTTGCAACAAACATGTTGATCGTGAAAAGGTACTGATGGAGAGCTACTACAAGGTCTGGGGGACAATAGATAGAAAGGGATTGTCCTGACAGGTCAGGATATATGATAATCATAAATAAATTGGAATTTGTATTAGAGAAAAAAGGGACAAAGGGATACTCGTTAGCCGGCAATACCGAGACGCTGTGACGTCATGCGCGCCACCATGCGGGTTGTTTGGTTTCATCAAGATACAG
>VCRD01003353.1:38456-52827 GCA_006783055.1 Trinorchestia longiramus | reverse complement strand
ACGGGAGCTGCTACGAGAGCTGCTACGGGAGCTGCTACGGGAGCTGCTACGAGAGCTGCTACGGGAGCAGCTACGGGAGCTGCGACGGGTGCCAATAGGTTCGTAATATTTTGTTTATTGGATCAGTGTTCAAGGTACAAGACTCACAGGAACACAATTAATTTATTCAGAAAGTGAGAGTGAGTGCACTTCCCAATCCGAATTTTTTCGTCGGTTTACCGGAGATAATCATCGATTTGCGGTGATAATCATTGTTTATAGTAGGAACTTCCGACGATAGCAATAGTACCGGTTATTACCGGTAATTATAGGTATTTCCAGACGATGAAATGTTCGCCGACGATATTGACCGGTTTTTACAGTCTTATTTCTACCATCATTCCAAGCATAGGGAAAAGACGATAAAAATAGTTTTTTTCAGATAATAATTACCGGTTTATCATAAGATATCATCGGTTTATCGTAAGAAAAGTCGATAATTACCGGTTAATTCTGACGAAAATTAGCGCCGGTCAGACGATAAAATTCGGAATGGGTCTGAATGTTGCATCTTAGTGTTGTGTATTGTGGTCGCTACACATTATTTCTTGTCAGGCAGCATTACAAGCAACTACTTATTTCTCTTGAAACAATTCTGTGATTTTGGAGACATAATTTGCACAAAGATCTACATGATACTCAACAAAGCAATACTTGTAGCCCAACTTTGAATAGCGTGCAAAAATAGCGTCAAGAACTCTGCGTGTAGAACCTGTTGTGGAGAGCTACTGTGCAGACTGACTTGTCTGCACAGCAGCCAGGCATGCAGCAGCGGTAACACACAGCGGCCTTAACAAAACTCCACTCAGTTAAATTCCACAAACTGTAACGCGAAATTGCTATTTTTGGCTTAGTATCACGCCAATATATGAATGCGTGGTTCGAAATCACGACACAACGGCACTAAACTTTGCACTACGTCACACTGTTCACACACGGCAGGACAGCGCTGTGTGCACACACACGACACAGCCTGCGTCAGGAGTGTGTGTGATCACGCCCCTGCAACAGGCGGGCTGGAAGGGCGGCAAGAACCGCCTTCATAGGGAGGAGTTTTTGGTGCTGTTGTGTTTGTTTGTTTGTACATGGCGCTCCCACATACCGGGATGTTCTTAATTATGTTCTTACTTGCACAATAGCGCCTGCATTACAAACTCATTTTATGTTCTTTCTCATAAAATGAAACTAATTGTAGTGACAGATGCAAGAATACAATTAATGTTTAGTACAGTGATGATGGTTGGTTAAATGCTTTAAAACTCGTACATGTAAACATGCCTCACACATCACATGTCTGCCTCATGTGAACATGCCTCACACATCACATGTCTGCCTCATGTAAACATGCCTCACACATCACATGTCTGCCTCATGTAAACATGCCTCACACATCACATGTCTGCCTCATGTAAACATGCCTCACACATCACATGTCTGCTGATGTTACTTGAAGACATGTTATCGCAAACCAGACAACGATGATGAGGTTTCCCACTTTTCACTGCTCTATGGCTCTTTCCACTTCAAATTTTGGCGTATCTTCAGTACAACTGATCGTGTGTCTGTTACTTGAACTTGATATTGGCTTTAGCGATGCTTTAGCCACGCAAATTAAATTAAGAAGTTATGTGTTTAGATCGATTTTTCATTTCAATCTCTTATTTTTTCCAATTTTTCACTCAAGAACAAATTTATTTTCTTGACTTGGGACAAGTTTGAGTGCAGGTGTTGAAGAGGAAGCAAGTCTTTGGTACGAGCAGTAAACGAAAAACTCTGCGGAGTTTACAACCAGACTTTAGGTAATAAATAACAAAACTCTGCGGAGTTTACAACCAGACTTTAGGTAATAAATAACAAAACTCTGCGGAGTTTACAACCAGAATTTAGGTAATAAATAACAAAACTCTGCGGAGTTTACAACCAGAATTTAAGTAACCAATAGCAAAACTCGCCGGAGTTTTCTACTATCAACAAAAGAACTATTTCAAGAAACGTTTTAATTCACGTGCACAATAACGAAGAATTTAAATATTGGTTCACTTTTTCCTGTAATTATTATTCTATCTTAATATTAACATCAAAAATGAATTTGATTCAGACATATATAAATTTGTTCTTCCATTCTCTAAACCAGTGACTGTTCTCTTATTCCCTCTTCTCACTCATTGAAAACCGCAAACTACCTTTTACTTCTAAGTAAGTTAGCATTTACGCCATTATGGTGGTGACAGTTACTTATTTACGCTATTATGGTGGTGACAGTTACTTATTTACGCTATTATGGTGGTGACAGTTACTTATTTACGCTATTATGGTGGTGACAGTTACTTATTTACTCCATTATAGTGGTGACAATTGGTTATTTATGCCGTAATGATGTTAGCAATTAATTTTTTATATCATTATGATGGTAGAAATTGTTCGAATGAATTGTTATGTGAATTTCTAGTTCAAAAGTTTATTATAGTGCTTCCATACGTAAAGTGTGAAGTGAAGGAGCTGATTATATTCAAGAGAATAAAGAGCTTGTACATCGCTCATATGTTCAGTGTTTGTAATGCAGTTCACACGCGTGAATTACGTCACAAAATGCAGGAAAACATTGAAATATTTCTATTGTGTTACTCTGATGATTTTAAAGTCAAAATTAGGGTCATTTTGCAACGTTGGACGCACCAGCAGCAGACTGTGACGCACCAGCAGCAGACTGTGACGCACCAGCAGCAGACTGTGACGCACCAGCAGCAGACTGTGACGCACCAGCAGCAGACTGTGACGCACCAGCAGCAGACTGTATCCCAACATGTAAGCAGTTGTAACTGCACAGATGACTGAGAGCACCTGTACAGTTTGCCTAACTGAACAAATGAGGCACAGTTTAACTGGGAGCTCAGGTTACAGCATACAGGACTTACATGTCAGCTCGCTGCATGTGTGGCATTCCCTAGTCTCGGCTTCGTGCTAGTTTTGTGCTAGTTTCGTGCTAGTTTTGTGTCAGTTGTGTGCTAGTTTTGTGTCAGTTGTGTGTCAGTCTTGTCCAGATGCACAGCTAACGTGTGACACATTGAAGGAAATTCTTGCAATCGCAACATCAAAAGAATTGTGACTTCCTCCCCCTCTGTCCTCCTCCTCTGTCCTCCCCCTCTGTCCTCCCCCTCTGTCCTCCTCCTCTGTCCTCCTCCTCTGTCCTCCTCCTCTGTCCTCCCCCTCAGTCCTCTGTATGAAACTTATATTCATATATATTATTATTCATTATTTAACTTATATTGTTTTCCATCAATTACTCATGACCTCACCTGAGTACACTTCACCTGAGTACACTTCACTTCAGTAACTAGTTTTACAAACGCTGGGTTTTCATCAGCACTTAGTTTGAGCTCAGGTATTGCAGGCACATTTTGACAGTTCTTTAAGCAGATCACAAGTCTATTTGTGTTTAAGACATAAAACTAGACCCACTTTCCGTATATTTGATTTGAAAAGCTATATCAGCAATACGCTACGTTTGCAAATTATGAGCCAATCAAATCCTTCAATTCTTTCTTAGTCCCTCCCTCTTTTCACCAAGCCAACCAATTATGTTGAAGAGAAAAACTCA
The DNA here is from genome assembly GCA_006783055.1 of Trinorchestia longiramus. Lineage (NCBI taxonomy): Eukaryota > Metazoa > Arthropoda > Malacostraca > Amphipoda > Talitridae > Trinorchestia > Trinorchestia longiramus. The sequence goes on along the minus strand of VCRD01003353.1, from coordinate 49,190 downwards.
GTATGGCCAATCAAGATTGTTCTTCACTGCCATTGGCAGATAATCTTCATAACGTCAGCCACCGCACCGACCAATAGCTGTTGAGAAAACTCCCCACATAATAATAACCAAACCTGGCCGACCAATGGGAGAACATCTTGCTTGAGTGTTCTATTAACCTGGCGAATCAGAGCGGTGACTGTAATAATGCGCATGCCATGGCATCCAATGAGTGAGCTCGTTTCTCTGGTGTAATCCGGCCAATGAGGACAGAATTGTTTGCTTTGTATTCGGAGAAAATGGAGCTAAAATAAAGGGAGAGAAGGCGTGTAATTACAGAGGCGCAAGTAACAGCGCAGCTCCTAGTCTTGGCATGCCACCTCGTTCCCACTTAATGAATTTCTTATGAATAGTTAATGCGGCCCTCGCAGCCTAATCAGGATCTCTAATTAAGAAAAACTTATTAATAGGCGAGTAATTAATTGGTGTAAGTGCAGATGAGACTGCTATTGGAGGTTGTAATTAGTTATGGAGGTAAGCTGCGAGTCTCGTTAATAAAAAGTCCTTCTCTGTTCACCGTGCACGGGGGGGCGTGAGGGGGGAGTTAACTAACAGAGTAAACAGCCAGTCTGTTGGAAACAGCTCTGCATTGTTGAGCTGTTTCCTTTACAGTGAAACTGTGAGACTTATTTTCTTGGTCTGTTCTCATGTAGGTCCATATGCTGCACTGTCTACGTGGTCTGCACTGTCTACGTGGTCTGCACTGTCTACGTGGTCTGCACTGTCTACGTGGTCTGCACAGAGGTGCTAGAAGAACAAATTCTGCTTGCACTCACGAATGCTTCAAATGCTCTGAGGGTGCAGAAGGTTGTCATGAGAAAGTTGACCTTGAAATAAAAGAATCTAATGTAAGGTCATGACCAGAGTTTGCAGTTCAGTGTTTGAAGCAATGTTTTGTGTCATCTCTGGTGTCAGAGTCTCAGCGTAGCCCTCCATTTTATCCGTGCGTGCCACGCAATTTACACCAGCCGCATGCTGTACACTCACTTTCTTGAACTTTTTAATTTCTGAAACTTCAAGGTAAACTTACCATTTCCTACGAGCCTCTACCTAAAACTTCTCGCGCCCCTACGAGCCTCTACCTCAAGCTCCTCTAGCGCCCCTACGAGCCTCTACCTCAAGCTCCTCTAGCGCCCCTACGAGCCTCTACCTCAAGCTCCTTTAGCGCCCCTACGAGCCTCTACCTCAAATCACAACACGTTAGACAGAAACAGCCACTATCATGATCTCTAGTCATGAAATGTTAATGATAAAAATTGAAAATTAAATGTATAATGTCATGTATAAGTAATTAAAATAAAATTTCTTTGCTATCTGTGCTCGTGAGGAGACAAGTGTGAAGGTTGAGTTTATGCAAGCCTCGTGTCAACTTTCACTGTGACATCCTCAAGTTTGTTGCAGTGTGCCGTGTTGCCGTGTTGCCATGTTGCCGTGTTGCCGTGTTGCCATGTTGGCGTGTTGCCGTGTTGCCATGTTGCCGTGTTGCCATGTTGCCGTGTTGCCGTGTTGCCGTGTTGCCGTGTGGCTATCTCTTCCCCTGCACCGCTTGCAGCTGCCTTCTTCTTTTAATTACGCACGGAATTACTATGCAATCTCTACAATTTCTCACGGAATTACTGTCTGATTTTGAGCCCTGCAGCTCACAGGGAGTCTACAAATGGGTTCCTCAATATGCATTATTCTATTTACACGTGTAGAATAAGTTTCATTTAAAATATAAAAGGCACTTATTTCATAGTTCGTTAGTTCAATCATCTCCATCATTTAGAAAACATCATTTTGTTATGACTTACTCAAAATTTCCCTTACAGACATCCTTGCTGAATTTTGAAACCACGTTCTCCCCACGACGTGTGTGATCGATGAATGGCACGTTCCTGTAGTAAACAGCTTTTGGTTTGTGCTGATGAATGAAGTCAATTTTAAGCTCAGCAACTTCGTGTAGGTATTTTAGACATTTGATATTCCTGTACACACTTCAGTCTAGGCGACTACTCGGAAATCTCATTTGTGTGTTGTGTGCTCTCGTGTACTATGACAGATAATGTGTTCGTAAATTAGGGGCAAGAAATTTGTTTAGATTCCTTTTGAAATGTTAGCAGAATTTATTTGCACTCATTAACTGCTTCGTTGGAGGTTGCGCCAGCTGGTGGGTCATAATGTCATCATTCAATTATGCAATGTAACTTGTCTCACTAGCATTATCCAGCACATTACTTCATCGTAGTTTACAGTTTTGTTAACTTCGAAAGAAGTGATTTTAAGTTGTTCACGCTTCAACGGCCATCATTTTACTTATTTCAATGAAAACCATTTCATGAAAAAAATTCCATCGTGCGTGGTGCTCGCTTGCTCTCAGTCAAGTCGCTGTTCGTACCAGACGTTGCAATCAATGTTGTTGCTTCACAAGTTTCGGTTGGGGAGAAATTGTGTGTCCAGCGATGTTTTTCATACCAAACATTGAAGATCAAACTGCTGTTTCCTGTTTCTCTTTCTATTTAAAGTTGGGCTTTAAAAATATCAAACTAATATTTTACAGCCCTCTACGTGAAATTAGTATCTTTATTGTATGAGTAATGTCTTCTCTAGTTTGATTACGAAGTTAGTTTCCGTTTGTACTTAGTAAGTTACTGAATATTCCTTAACTTTATTATCAATGTTATTGAAAACATAACATTCAATCTAAGATCAGTTCCGAGAGGATTTAGGTTTGTATGGAGACAAAACCCTCTAAGCTAATTCATATGTGTATTAGAACATGTGGTTGATGCTCCAGCATAATTTGTTGATGGAAACATTGATAGAAAACCTTGGTGACATGCAGAGATATTAGTACTCTCTTCTCGTGTACGTGAAAGATCAATGTACACCGGATGTAGCTCGTGGTGAGTTGAGTGTTGATCGTATTCAGCGCAGGGACTCCCTAATTTCATCCCCACGCAGTTCCTTGTCAATGTCCAAGCCCTCCACAGACTTCTTATGAACGTCAGAGTACTTACCATTACAATCTCATATAAAACAAACGAAAACAAACAATCTTTATTTCCAATCGAGTACACAGTACAAAGATGTCAGAAGTTTCATTAAACCTCAAAGCTTCTTTAAATATGGATAAAGCCCTAATTAAACTGTTAAACGCATAATATAGCCCTAATTATGCCATAAGACGCATAATAGTGCTTCGTAAAAAATCATGTTTATAAGGTAATGTAGTAATGATGACGTCTCCTGCCTCTGTGGAATATACTCAAGCATTTGGGAGTTACTTATGCTTGAAATTAGTGTATCCCAATTTAAAAATCCATTTACTCTGTTCCAGTACCAAAGCTACCAAGGGCGTGGCAAGCAGAGTTCTAGGCAACGAAGGGCATAGTGAAATATCTTCCCTTCAAAAGTTTACTGAATTTCATTATAACATCAAAAATACGAAATGTCTATGTTAACGTACTCGGAATGTTTTTTACTATAATGGCTATTCTAAATTAGTATTGAAATATCAATGAATTTTCCTTGTACGCTTTCCTAAATTTTGGCATTTATGACAGGCAGCGATGCTAGACCTAACAGTACTGATATCTTTTCTTTCATTACCCAGAGACATTATGTCCGTCAGCATCCATGTATTGTTATTGCTCCTCTAAATGAAAGTCAGTAATTTTCTGTAGCCTCAGGTTTATCTTCTTGTTGGAAGATCTCTCATATTGTACAGAATAAAAGTAAATGTTCCCGTCCCTACCCTTTTGATCCAAGTTTCACAGTCCAGGTTAGCGTTTCTGCTTCCGAAACGGTATGAAGAGTAACGGTCAAATCCTTGCTTCAGAATAATTATACATTAGGCGACAATACTGGACTCAGATTTTAAATGGTTCTTCATCGTATATAATCAAGTCAGCTGTAATTACTTTATATATGGGCTAGGAAATACGCGTGTTTTGATCTTGAAAACCTGGTGTAATGACATCATGGTAGTTGACCAAGATAGATATTATCATAGTTCTGGAAAGTTATCATAGAAATAGACAATAAAAATTACAGGCAACCGAAAAATTTTCTTCGAAGACATTTAGCTACATCTAATATGATCAAATCAAACTGAACTGCAGATTGCAGAAGTCAAAACCCACGAACAGTAGATAATGACTGGCTGGTTGCCCGCTGTCTGCTGATAAAGGAGGTTGTGTATGGGGAGTCGCTTCGTCGGTGAACGTGAGCGGTCATGGCGCTGTAGTAGAAACAACCTATGTCAACGAGTTTCTCTGTAAATAAAACATTTGCTGTTCAAGGTCATGGCGCTGTAGCGGAGGCAACCCGTGGTAACGGGTTTCTCTGTTAATAAAACATTTGCTGTTCAAGGTCATGGCGCTGTAGCAGAGGCAACCTGTGTTAACGACACAAAGATGGTCGAGAAGCCCTAGACGAGTGTTTATTAGTGGTCCGTCCAGTGTTCATTGATGGTCCGTCTAGTGTTCATTAGTGGTCCGTTGAACTCCGTTCAGTGTTCATTAGTGGTCCATCCAGCGTTCATTGGTGGTCCGTCCAGTGTTCATTGGTGGTCCGTCCAGTGTTCATCAGCCTCATCTGGAGTCTTACTGCCTTCAGCTTACTACAGGCGCAAAATTTAGAAGGGAACGGATTATTCGAGCGGAACCACGTAGAATAAAATTTCTGTAACTTATTTCAGCCTGTGTGCTAAACATCAGAATAACAATAAAACATCCCTGAAGGCGTGGAGCTGCATGGACTCATTTCCGAAGCTCCAATAAAAGTGAAACAAGAAGAAGAAGAAGACTGGCTGACAAGCTCACTTTCTTGTCAAGCATATTATACATGCGATTATAAAACAAACCTGCAGTTATTCTTATATTTCTATTGCATGGTTTCTCCTTATTGGGTAAAGCTGAAGTGTAGTTGCACGAGTCCAGGCGGTTGGGCTGAGAATTACAACACTTGCCTGAAGCTTATTCTGAGTGTTTTTAAGTCCTTATTGGGTATGAAAAACATCATTTTATCAAGCCATACACATAATAATTTACGTTCCTGACTAGTTCAATTCCATCATATCCTAACTATAAAGTTAATTGAGGTAGCATTCTTATTGCAGCCTTAAATCAAATCTAATGGAATGCATTTTTGCATTGGTTGGGGCTATGTTGTCAAACCATCTAATCATGCTATTTAAATGGCATTCAATATTTTTTTGTACCTAGTAATTTGATTGGAGTACTTACCATAACAATTTAGATGCAGTCCATCTATGAAGCTATTCTTGTATTTGGAAGTATTTGAAGAACATCATTTATGAAATTAGAAAGCAGAAGTAGGACAAGGATAGATTTACATTTAGATTTGAGGGTTGGCTTTGCAAAATAATTGCTCAAGGGCCACCATCAGTCATTCCATGCATAACAACCAGTGAAGTGGGAAAGCCTGCTTTTCATAGCCAGCCCCTCATGCTTGGCAGGTAGTCATACTCTAATCCAGATGCTTGACTGTTCTATGTAAATGTCTCTTATTCCATGCATGTACTAGGAAATACTTCAATGTATCCACTACAATCATGTTGCATATGAGTCCTCTTCAACACCTGGCATTCCACAGCTTCTCTCCATACTGCTTACAAACCATAAAATTCTCTTGCTGGAGCTCATATTTGCTACATTTTAAGACCAGTTGTTCATTTCTTCATTTCAATCATGAAGAAATGAACATTTCTTCTACTCCCACTGCATGCATATCCTGTTATTCCCTTTATTCCACCTTCATGTGTGTCTATTCACACTTGATGCCTTACATCTGATTGCAAACAGGAGTTAGCTGCCAAAACTTTCATCATAAACATTTCAACCTTTAATACATTATTATAGGCATACCATGGTTAGATGGTCTTCTGAGCCGTGCTTTAATTTCATTTGTTCAAACCATATTCTTTTGTTGGTCTTTCAATGTACATCTTCCAGTTTTTGCAATCCCACTCCAGTCCTTCATCTCCTTAAATTATCAATAACAAGTTGTCCATAGGTCTCTGAATTTTGACAAACAATCTTGTGAATTTTTAGCTGTCCTGCATGCCCCACCAAATTTTCTTCTGTAGACTTTCACTCAGATTCCATTAAAAAATTCCATTCACCTTTCATTTTCTCAATCCTCACCTTGAATTCAAGACAGCCTTTATCATTCTACTATACTAGTGTAGCCAGCCATCAAAAATGACAGCAGAGATTTTGTGATAATACCCATGCCATCAAAAATGATGGCAAATACTGTTGGAAAGATATTAAATAAATTACATATAAGAACACAATGCAATATATTTAATTTTATGTATATTTACAAAGGACAAATGTTTTAATTATTTCTTCAATGACAATATTCCTAGTGAAAACTAAGACACTTGGTTTTCTACTGCTGCAATTGACTCTGTAATTCGTGTCATATTCGGGTACAATGTAACCGAATCATAGGGCAATACCCTGCCGAACTCGGTATCCACGATATGAACTTGAGTATATAAGGCTCTGGATCTCTAATTTTTTTAAAGTGACGTGAAACATATAAAAAATATATAAACACACAACCGTCATTCTTAGTATTAGATTGGTTAGATAATAATAATACACAGTTTGTTGTTTGCTTACTTGGTCCATCTCTCTGTCATGCTCTTAAGGATTTAGAGAGAAGGAAATTTGCTAGGGTATACATGTATTGTATTATGAATACCAATATAACATTCTTCAATGTGAAAATTCCTTCAGAAAGCTCACATCCACAGGCAAATCAAACAAAAAAAAATTAGTAAAAACACATGAATTTTCATGTGTGGGCCTACTAATTCTTTTAGAAAACAGACTACCCTAGATCCCCTCTAATAGCTTCTATGTACAGCCATTCATTTTGGGATGCCTATTGCCTAATGCCCTAGCCTATTCTGCTGCACCTCCAAATTTTCAAGGTCCCATCTAGTCCATGCCATACATTCCTACCACACATTACACTAAACATTGCCACATATCACTCTTCTTAGATGGTCACTTAAGGAATGATCTAACCTTTGTGTCTGAAAGATCATACATTAATCCCTCATTTATCGCGCTTGTTCTATATAGGTCTTGGCAGCCAACTTCCGTTTGTGATCGAATGTGAGGCATTAAGTCTAAACATGTGCACATGGAGGTGAAATGAGGAGAATAACAGGTTGTGTATGCAGTGTAACAGAAAAGTAGAGGCCACATTTGAAAATCTGCTCTTAGAATGTAGTAAATCTGAGCATGAGTGAGAGCTTTATGAGTGTGGCTTGTAAGCAGTATGGAGAGAACCAGTGGAATGCCAGGTAGGTTGAAGAGGACTCTGGTATGAGATATCTTGTAGAGCTGGATGAAGAATGCAACATGATTGTTGTGGATGCAATGAAAAATTTCCTTGTGCATGCATGGAATGAGAGACTTTGACTTTGAAATGTCAGTCACCTGGATTAGAGTGTGACTACCTGCAAAGCATGAGGGTCTGTTCATGGTAAGTTGGCTCTCCCAGTGGTGCCCCCACTTGGCTGGTTTTTTTGCATGGAATTACACAGGGTGGTATAAAATATTTCCATACTTTAGCCTTGTGGGATGCCCAATTGTACTCTTTATCTATGATTATTATTGTTTTATCCATCTATCACCCTCTGTCTCAGATTAAGGTTATTTTATTTTACTCTTCAAAATGCTGATCTCAATTTGGTGTTTGCTGTATAAATATGATCTATTGAAATTTTACTGAAGAAAAATATTTGAACAACATTATGTAGAGCCCATAAAATGTTTTAAATCTATTATTACTGAATATGTGGGAGTATGTAAATGTGTATTTAATGTATAGGTTGTATATATAACCATGCAGAATGTGTAATTTAACATGTGTGTATAGATATGTAGACAATAATTTAATTTGCTCCTACTGTGAACTAGCATTGTATTGTAAGGCTTATCTATTGTGATCAAGTGAGGCTTCACCAAACTAAATATTTGATTGAAAGGTCAACCTGATGTTTTGATCATAGACACATAAAACAAAATGCCTGGTGGGCGACGGAATGCTTACTTCAGAGCCACTGCTGCGGTTGCTACTCGCCAGGTTACTGAGCACGACTCTAAAAAGTGAGTGAGAATTTCAAAAATTTTTGGAAAAATCCTGAGCAATATTATGTGCAAGTCACTTATGTATATATCTGAGGCACTTATTGTATGTATATGTGAGGCACTCATTATTGTTTATATCTGAGGCACATGTTATTGTGTATATATCTGAGGCACTTATTGTATATATATGTGAGGCACTCATTATTGTTTATATCTGAGGCACTTATATACATCTGAGGAATTTATTATGTATGTATAGAAATTTGAGTGTACATATAATTAAAAAATGCCCTAAACTTTTGCATGTCTGAATAGAAATGCATAAATTGTCTAGTATGTTACTTCATTATGGTCTGCATGTTATGTCTGTGTCTATCACTGATATTGTGTTGAATGTAGCCTGCATTTTATGACTGTATCCTATTGGCTTTCAGTTGTACTAGAACTTGACATTCCTTTTATAATAAATTTATTTTTTGTTATGAACAGTAGTTTTAGATTTGTATGCATACAATATTTATTTGCAAACATTATGTTTACAAAGAATTACTTTTACTGTAAGTACAAAAAAGAAAATTCTGGCAACAAACTCTGCTTATAAAGGCTTTCTAGGTGCCAAATTGACAAGGAATGTCTCTTATCTGCATTACATATGTGTTGTAGAGACTTTCATGTTATTTTTAAAGAATGACCCTAGTTGTACATTTATCTTTGCAGTATTTCAAGACTAGATAGTTCCCATGGAAATTTCACAGTTTAAAAGTAATAAAACTAAGGATTTTCAATCCATAGTTGCATTATAAGTTTGGTTAGATTTGACTGTTTTGAAATTATTATAAAGACCAATGTAATAAACATGATGAATTATGTTTTGATTGAATAGTTTTCATGAATGTATACAGAACTTCCATTTTGCATTTTATATATCAATAACATGGTCGTGTAGGAGAAGAAGGCTAGTAACAAGAAAAATTGTGTATTTTATAGCAATCCAGTGCCTTTGATATTCATAATACAATGTTTATTCATAATGTGTAAATGCATGCTGATATCAGGTCAATAATTTTTCTTCAATAATAGATAGAAAGTAATAGGACAGACACACACATATAAAGATAGGGGGAGAGAGAGATATGGTGATGGAGATACTGTGTATTATATATATATATATATATAGATATAGGATGAAGTTTTTACAGCATGTAGTATGGATACGAGAAGTGTGCTTTCAACCTCTTTTGTCTGCCAGGTGTTATGATGAAGCATTGCAAAACTCAGGGGCTCCTTCAATACGTCACATGCCCCTGCCTGACGTCCCAAGATTGTCTGTGTTTGCATTTGAGAGCCTGATGTGCCTCTTCAACCTCCTAGTACTGGTAACTCACTACCTCAATATCTATCGTACCATCTTCTGGCTGCCACACTCCCACACCAGATATGTTGTGGTACGTAACATATAAGTTTCATTTGTTTTTGTTTGTAACCCATGTCTCTAAACATAGAAATCTTGCAGCCATTGGTTGCCTAATGTTTTTTTTTTAAATTCACAAGCCATGCTGTTCTGCCTGTAATCTCTAGTTTTTTCATGACTCTCAAGAACTACAGACCTAGCAGCTATGTCTGGACTTGAGTCTAGTCAATAGAAATGTTGATGAATTGCAGCTATGATTATATGCAACAGCACTGGATGTAATGAGATCAAGGTGATATGTTTTACAATTGTTCAAAAGCAAATCCATTTCCACACAATTTGATTCAGTAATTTTACTCATGTAAATATTTTCTTAATTTCGGAAATGAATATGAACCGTCAAGTTTAGTAAGTTTTGAAGGGTTTCACAAAGTTCTATGGGATTCAGCTGTTGAGGTCTTGTTCGGGCATGTCTACAGAAATATAAATTAGAAAATTTGAAATTAAAGGGTAAATGAGTAATTAAGGGGCATAGATGCCTCATCATAGTTGATAAATTTCTGAATGGGAGTTAAAAGCATTTCAGTTGTACCTGATAAAAGTTTTTAGTTGGTAACTAAGACATGCTTGTTTCCTCAGAACTTGTACTTGATAGAGCCCCGCGTGCTGGTGTTCATCGTGGTGAGTGTCAGCAGACGACTGCTGTGGTGTGTGGTGAGACTTGCACTTACCTCCTGTCTGCAGCACACTGTCTGCAAGGTTGTTCTACCCGTTGCAAGGTACACAGTTTTAGGTTTCTTTTGTAATTCTTCAGTAATTCATTCATGCATTCTTCAATTTCATACATATTTTGCCCAAAATGCAACATGAACTGCATATTCTGTTGTTATTACGATCCTAACTTAATATGCATCAGTTTTGGCTTCACAAAAGGCATTTTGGGAGCAAAATCGAAATATTCATTAATTCATTTCTATTTCTACTATATATTTGAAGATAATACACATGTGGTGCTGTGGCAATGGTGAGGCTCTGTTAGGATCACAACTTTTTGCTTGCAATATAGAAAAGAATGTAACTGTAATTGAACGATACATACGTACTACCGGATTGGCTGCTGCAAGTGTTATTTCTTCTTCTTGCTTTTATATTATTATTTTGTGCTAA
>VCRD01003353.1:17823-37573 GCA_006783055.1 Trinorchestia longiramus | reverse complement strand
CTTGTGAACGTCTACTACACTGCCCTCATACCTTGCTTTTTTGTACCTGTAAGTCACACACTGCACCACCTCATACCCTGCTTTGTGCCTAAATAGACATAGTTGTGTGCAAGGGTGATGTTCAGTACTAAGTAGTTAACAAGCAGTGGTTTAGGAGGATAGTGAAGACAACTAAGGACCTATAGAGTTAGTATTCCATGTCTCAGATATTAAGCAAGATGGACTAGGGTGGCTGGGGAAGACGTGGCTGGATGACATGTTTACAGGAGCACATTACTTTTACACATCTAGTGTTAGTGTTTTATGCATTTAGTGCAAGTCTATTATTCAAGATTATGTAGAATTGAACGCAAAATAAGAGCGGCTGCGGCATTAAATTTGACTCTACATAACTGTTCTAATACATTCTCTACCTACTGGACGCTATTTCTTATCAATTTCAATTGATGGCCTTGCAAAACCTAGGATTACAAATTTTGTTTCTATAATATTTGATACCTTGTATAAGCAGTATAGTAATATTTGATAACTTATATAGGCAGTATAATAATATTTGATAACTGTCCACTATTTAGGAGTATGTTGTGACTTGATAGCCTGTCTGTCCACAGAACAGCCTGCAGTATGATGCCTGTCTGTCCACAGAACAGCCTGCAGTATGATGCCTGTCTGTTCACAGAACAGCCTGCAGTATGATGCCTGTCTGTCCACAGAACAGCCTGCAGTATGATGCCTGTCTGTCCACAGAACAGCCTGCAGTATGATGCCTGTCTGTCCACAGAACAGCCTGCAGTATGATGCCTGTCTGTCCACAGAACAGCCTGCAGTATGATGCCTGTCTGTTCACAGAACAGCCTGCAGTATGATGCTGGATGGCTCACGACGCACACAGTGTTTGTGGTGTTGACTTGCTGCGTGTGGCATCTTATCTACTGCTTCCCCACCAGGTAATCCTTACTCACCCACTCCCCCACCAGGTAATCCTTACTTACCCACTCCCTCACCAGGTAATCCTTGCTTACCCACTCCCCCACCAGGTAATCCTTACTTACCCACTCCCTCACCAGGTAATCCTTGCTTACCCACTCCCCCACCAGGTAATCCTTGCTTACCCACTCCCCCACCAGATGACTCCTTGTCTGGTGCTGCGTGTGTGACGAACACAGTAACTAGGTGTCTTTTTCCTGGTGACATAAATAGTATATCTGGTCTGTATACGAGTGACACATCAGGTCTGTATACGAGTGACACGTACTGCTTGTACATCTGTCCTCCCTCAGGTTCTGTGACGTGTTACACCGGTCAGTGCAACACCTCGGTTACTGGAGACGCCTGAGTAGCTGCAGCAGCAACAGCGCACCAGTCTGGCAGAGTGGTGCTGTGTACCGTGCTGGTGCAGTGGTGCGTTACGGCAGACATGTCTACAGGGCTGAAGCACCATCCAACTCTGCTGAACCTGGCAACTCTGCTCACACACGCCTCTATGTAAGTCACATACACTTATATTATCACTTGTGAGCATGTGTGTGTGGGACTGCGCCTCACTGACTGCGCCTTGTCCTACAGACGGTGTTCCACAAGGTGTATGCAGCTGCTCGCCACGTGTTGCTGCTGAGCTGTGTGGTGTGCAGCTCCTACCTGGTGTACCTGACGAGGTTGTACCAGTGGCAGCAGGTGCTGGCTACCTCCTTGCTACTGGCAGCACACTTTGGTGCTGTCTACATCCTGCTGAGGGACTACATCGTCCTCAGGACTATGTATCAGCAGGAGGACATGCTGGCAGCCCAGTCATAAGTGCCAGCAGGAGAACGTGCTGGCAGCCTAGTCATAAGTGCCAGCAGGAGAACGTGCTGGCACCACCGTTTCTCTTTATGTAAATTTCTGGACGGTTCAGTCTTCTTTAGTTGATGATGGTGTGGTGTAATTATTATTTTATTGTTATCGTCCTGTTCGGTGCTATGAACTTAGGCATTCAATAAGACACAGCAGTGACAGAGTGAACCTCAGCTTGCTGTGGTGATGGAAGCATCTTGTACTTGTAGCCTTGCCCGTCACTCAAGCAGAACGAGTCAAGTGCTTCTTGCTTTACTCAAGTGTTAGTCTGCTGTACAGTGTGTCGTGTCACAGGTGGACATGATACCTGTACTGTGAAGGAGGGTGTAACGTAAGTTCTAACTCTTTTTTAGGGTAATTATACGACATAAGTTCACCTACCTATCGTTTAACACGTTTATCTCGCTTACCTAGCCGGTGCAAGTGTTCATGTTGTGCAGATAGTCACTAGACGACTGCAAAATTTATACCTAACCTATGGGGCAACTAGGCCCCTTTGCAGGCAATGTGCAAACTGATGCGTTCTGTTTTCAAAACTACTTCTGTAATATATTATTTTTTCTCTCAGAATCTGTCATAATAATTGTAAGAATTAATTATTATAAACCCTAATATGGGCTTGAGGTAGAGCGCACTTCTCAAACGTGATATTCAGAAAGAGAATATTGTAAGTTCAGCTGCAAAGTCACTCAAAAAAAAACTTCTGAAAAATGATACAGTCAATAAGACAGCGTGAAGGAGAAGGTGGTTTTCACGTTTTAAAAAACGGGACTTGGTCTAAAGCGTAAGCCAAGAGATGGATGCCCCAAAATACTTTATCCGGTTTATTGTAAGCTGCTGCTGCTCCAAATAAGAATTAGATTGTTACTGCTTGAGCTGACAGCGTAGTGTAAGCCGCATGTCGTGTGGAAGACTTGGTCAAGTTGCGTAACCGTGACATCTGTCACAAAATAATTGAGAACAACACAGGGATTGCTGCCTCACATGGCATTCTCGTGCATTACAAGTACATTTTTGCCTCTATCATTAGTAGAGAGCTGAGGTGGATCCTCTAAAATAAGGCTAAGCATAAAAGACTGGCTCCTTATCAGTCAAACTGGTTCCAAAAACTTCGAAGGGGTCTGCATTTAAAGAATATTTTTTGATTGCATAATGAAATATGAGGGGAATTGTTCGTTGTGAACTCTAAGATGATCAATAATGAAGTATAGAGGATCACTATCAAATTCATTATGAGTTATGTGATCAATAATGAAATTACCTACCAGCAGCTCAGACTTTTTGTGGCCAAAATCCCTTGTTGGTAAACTAAAAGAGTGATCCTCTAGCGTCTAGCGCATTGGTTTTCAACCAGGGAGGAGTGGAATGGCTCCAGGGGGGGAATAGAAGGACCAAAAAAAGGAATATTAAGTATGTCAAATACTAGTATTTTTCAATTTCAAGTATTTTGTAGTATTCATATACAACGATTCAATTCATATGGTATCATATATGGCACGTACCAAAATTTATTATATAATAATTAGGGCTGTAGTACAGTGCATTCTGTCTCTATGGCGGGAAACTGACGATTAAGTCAACTGCGTTTTAAACTCGTTTTGTGTGGATCAGTTGGCTGTTATTTTACTTGTTCTTGCAGTTTTCCACTTTTAATGGGTAAGTAATAAACCATGTCAGGTCTAAATTATTGGTCTATGTCGTTTCTTCGTAACAAAGAAATTTATAGATAGCGTTTTTATATTAGCTGCTTCTAGCAAGATGTTTACTAATACTGCAATTTTTGCAGCTACATGCAGGTGTCTGTCTCTGGACTGGTAGATTAGTGTCTGTTTGTTCATTTGTGTAGTATATCCCATATGTTGATATTCTATCCTATTATTAATTCACCGTATTCTCGAGTCTCCACATATACTGGATCGGGATGATTATTTTAAAAATAAAAATAGTTTTTTTATAGGACTGAAATATAAAAGAAACAAGGGGGGAATAGCTGAATTATTGACCATTAAGGGGGAATGGCTGAATGATTGATCATTTAGGAGGGGGGAATATCGGTGAAAAAGTTAAGAACCGCTGCTCTAGCGTGACAGTGCCAGACTCCACACTGCAATACTTGCTAAATATCTCCTGCTCTACCACTTCCTGTACACGACCACTTCCTGTACATGACCACTTCCTGTACACGACTACTTCCTGTACACGACCACTTCCTGTACACGACCACTTCCTGTACACGACCACTTGCTGCAGTCGTGTTCTGGGGTTCTGACTGAGCTTAGGTTGACTAGATGCTCGTCCTGCCTGTTCTGCCAAATAATTTCTACTACTTCCTTGTAGGGTGGGCATCTCCAAGCAATAAAGTCTTATTGCGTGACCGAACGCTTATCTTCTATGTACAGGATGCGCTGGATAAATAACCTTCATTTTTAAGTCACAATAAAGATATAATTTTTCAATGAAAACTTGCCTTTTGCACCAAAAACTATATGATTTTCTTCGTAGGCATTCTGGATACTTCTCACTCAAAGCCGCCCCATGTCTCGATACGCCCTCGGAACCTACTGCAGTTCTTGATGACCTCTCTTGAAAGGTTGGCGAAAACCATCTTGATATGCTTAATCAATCCGTCCTTGGTTGTGCATGGGGTTCAGTTGGTGTTGCGTTTGCCCCACACAAAAATTCCAGTAGATTGAGGTCAGGTGAGTTGGAAGGCCAGATATAAGAACAGGCGCTGTGAACGCAGCATTACTTCTACAGTCAGATCTCCTTGAATGATTCTGCCTGACCGCTATTGCTTCAAAATTCTAGTTAGAGACAACTGACTTGCTTCGAATTTTTCTGACAAAGCGATCGTATACTGTAAGCCACTTTACAATGTCTAAATTATTGTGCCCGGCGTGAATTGACATCAATACTGCGTGCCTTTTCCATAGATCTGGTAACTTGAACTGCACTGTTGATATCACGACTACACGTACTGACAGGGCAGACACTACTGATGACTTGATTCACTTTTTACCTGTTTGAAACTGATAACCTGACCACAGAATGTTATAAAGGAAATGAGTTATTTATTCGCCGCACCTTGTATTTTCTTGGTCTGTTGTATTTTCTTGGTCAACACCGATCAGTATTGTTGATCCATACATCGAGCTCGCCAACCTTCGGGAAGGAGTTATACTTCACTACTGCTCATACTTCACAATTACAACTTCCCAAATGCTCAGTCACAACTCACAGCTCACAATAACTACTCACTGAAGTTAGAGCTGCTCACAGAAAACTACTCGCTGTACTTGTGGAGCACACCAATTTATTAAATTTCACGGCCTCGGTTATTAAATGTCATGGAATCGGGGAGAAGCTGCCTATCAGCATCTCGTCTTGTGTTCCCTGTAGCAGCCAGCTAATTAGGTACGATGCTTTAGTGTTTTACCCAACAGTTGTCTTATAAAGTTGCATTGTGCTATTGATTCTTCTTGCTAAATTCTGTACTTATTTCGAGTTACTTGTTGGTCCTTATCCGGACAGGTTTCAGTTTCGGTTTTACGGATTTCAAGTTCTCAAATTTTATCCTTGATCTTGGCCCCAACTTCTGCTCTGATTTTGATAGTGTTCAGTAATAAATCTGCAAGCTATGAAGTCGATCGTATCACTTCCCTCGAAGAACACCCACATCAAGCAACTGCTACAGAAAATTACCGTTCCCCGAAAGAACTTCAATACGCTAGTAGTCAACATTATGACATCGGCCAAAACAACGGAGACAGCATCAACAATCTATAGAACATTAAACACAAGATTATAAAAATGATTTGTGTTTAGGCGACACTATTTCCTCTGTAGCCTGGTGGGTAGTGGTATGTGCTTGCACTGTAAGGAATTTACTTTCGAAGATTTGAATCCCCATGCAGCCCTCCGATTTTTTGTCTGTGAATCAGGGACCAGGTTGGCAGATTAACGACTTAAAATGACTATTTCCTCAAATTTCCTGATCATCGCAACGTATCCCTACGAGTCACACGGGCAGATAGATTAGGTTTTGTTAAAGTTGGTTGCTTAAAATTCCCCAAGCACAACCAAACTTTACACCTCTACCCCACCTCACAAGATAGACGGGAACAGCCACTGAGAGCATGGTTTCAAGTTCGAAGATGTTAGTATTCAGAATTGTAAACCTATTGCATATATATTGCATGCCGAAGTAGAATATAGTTTCTTGCTACATTGGTTGCTTTCCTATTATATTTTGCAGGTATGAGCGTACAAAAAATCACCATTGAAACCCATTGCATATATATTGAATGCTTAAGTAGAACAAAGTTTGCTTGAACGGCAATTTTTACCTATTTTTCGAATAATATTATGCAAAAGTTTATTATTGAGAATAAAATAGCATCATTTTGTAAAATTAGCAGTTTTATTAATTTTCTTTAGAACGTTTGTATGCATATTGACAGAGCTTCTGGCAACATTTGTGTTGATGATGTCGATTGGTGGTAGGTGTGAGAGGGGTGGTATAAAAAGTTTTACAGTTCGGGAGTAAATTTGCCACATTCGACCCGTTTTAAACGCTTATCTTTGTAATAACTATTTTCCTGATAATGGTTGTATCGGGCTTATTTTGTTCAAATTGTGCGCTTTTGTTTGAGTTTGTGGTGTAACTGAGAAGCTGTTCCGTTCGTGTAGCCTCGTGAAAGTAGAAATCCTGTTGGTGTGAAGAAATTAGATTATTTACTTGTGTAATACACAGTGTATCTGTGAATGTCAGTCCTATTTCATTCAATCTATCAATAGATGAGATACAGAATTGAAGTTTTGTATATATTCATGCATAATGTTATTTTAAAATACAATAATTCGTCGTAAGTCTTCCATGCATTTATCTCTATTAATTTCTAATTATTCAAATGTTATGAATATTTAATTGCTTTATGTGGAAAGCCGGAATGTCTTATTTTATGGATGCTTAATTTTATCTCTTGAACTAAAATTTCTATAAGAACTATCTAGTAATAATTAGCACTATGGATAGAATGAGGCGAATAACAGGTTATGTATGCAGTGTAACACAGAAGTAGAGGAAACAATTAAAAATCTGCTCTTAGAATGTAGTAAATCCGAGCATGAGTGGGAGCTTTATGAGTGTGGCTTGTGAGCAGTATGGAGAGAACCAGTGGGGGAAGAACAGTGGTTTTAGGAGACATAGACGTGGTGAAGATAATTTGTTTGTGGTAAGTGAAATAATTGAAAGAAAGAGGAACAAAAAACAAAACAAAAATGTATATTTCCAATAAAGTTGGTACATAAGAAATGTAACATCATTGGTTTTTAAAAATGCCTTTTCATAAAATCCTTAAGTGGTAGGTATTCTATGCATAGTATCATAGATGATTGAACAGGAGGAAAATAAAATGCTGTATCCTGCATTTTTGGAAATTAAGAAGGGGTATGATGGAGTAGAACGTCGGTGGTTGAGACGTGCTAGGAAAAATTGGTTTTAGTGAGAAGATAGTGAACATCGTGAATAGTTTGTATGAGAATACATGTGCAGTATACAGGCTGGGAAATTTAGTGATGGGACAGGTGAGAAGTGTAAGGGGAGTGAGACAGGGCTGTAACCTGTCTACCTTACTGTTTGGTTTATATACAAAAGAATTGTCTGCCTGAGAATGTGGTTTTGGACTGAAAATTGGAGAGGAGAAACTGAGTTGTTTGCTGTATGCTGATGACATTGTTGTGGTTAGTGAATCAGAGCAGGAACTGCAAATGATGTTGGAGATTGTGGATGGATACAGTAGAGATTGCAAGTTGAAATTTAGAGGAGATAAAAGTAAAGTTGTGGTTATAAATGATGAGACTGACTGAGATGTGGAATATTGGTGAAGTTAAGGTAGGCAGAACCAAAGAATATAAGTACCTAGGATGTATGTTGAGTGAAGATGGATGTGCGAGAGCAAATGAGTATGAATGTGTCAGAGGAATTTGGAAGTATGTTGCAGTACCTAGCACAATGTTTGGCATGAATGTTATGGCATGGAATGGAGGAGACCTTGAAAAGTTGGAGGTGCTGGAGAATAGGGTAGTGTGTTTAACATTAGGCACCCCAAAATGGACAGCTGTGGAAGTTAGAGGGGGATTTAGGGTGGAGTCAATTTCTGAAAGAACAGTAAATGCTGTGTTGAATTATAAGGTGAGAATTGAGGAAATTGAGAATAAAAGCTGGGTTAAACAAATCTTTGAATGGAGAGTGAGTGAAAGTCTTTGGAAGAAAATTTGTTGGGGCATGCAAGAAAACTGAAGATTGAGAAGACTGTTTGTGTTAGAATTGGAAGAATTATAGACAATCTGTTATTCACAGGTCATGGAGGTAAAGGAATGCAGTGGGATTGCAATAATTGGAAAAAAGAAATTGAAAAACTAACAAAGACTATAGCCTGAACAAATGGAAGCATAGTATGAATGGGAAAACTCCTTTAATTTGCTCTGCCAGGAAGAATTTACCAAGGTTTGAAATGTTTTACTATAGAAGTTTTGGTAGCCAACTCCTTTTTGCTGTCAGATGTAAGGCATTAAGTGTGAATAGGCATACATGGAGGTAGAATGAGGGGAATACAAGGTTATGTCTGCAGTGTAACAGAGTAGAGGAAATGGTTGAACATCTAGTCTTAGAATGTAGTAAGTATGAACAGGAGCGAGAGAGCCTCATGGATGTGGTCCATGAGCAGTGAGGAGAAAACAAGTGGAATGCAAGGTGTGTTGAAGAGGACTCTGGTATGAGATATCTTGTAGGGCTGGATGAGGAACTTGACATGACTGTTGTAGATGCAATAAAATATTTGTTAGTGCTTGCATGAATTAAGCCACAGTGATATTGAACAGTCTTTTTTTTTTAATTTGACTACCTGCCAAGCATGTAGGGCTGTTTATGACAAGCTGGATCTTCCAGTGATGCCCTCACTTGGCTGCTTCATTTGCATTGAATGACTCAGGGTGGCCCCAGAGGAATTACTGTAGACAACCGTTGCTCACAGGATAAAAACTCTAGGATGCCATCCTGTTGTATGTGTGTATTAAAGGGAATTAAAGGCCGTCACAAAGGTCCCAGCCGAACGCTGGCCCTTGAATCTAAGTCTAAGTGGAATGCTAGGTAGGCTGAAGAGGACTCTGGTATGAGATGTCTTTTAATGTGTTGATGGTCACCCCCACTTGACAATAATAATACTATTGTAATATGACAGTAATAACAATGCTAATTGAACTAATAAACATTATAACATCACATGATGTTAACGCCGCTTTGGTACCATCGCACATCTACATCATATGGTGTAAGTTGCCGGTAGAATGCAACTCGTACAAACATATGATGTAAATAACGCTTAACAGGTTAAGGCTGAATGAAGAATACAACTTTGGATGTACACATTGTAAATAACACTTGGCTGCTTCTTTTGCATTGAATGACCCAGGATGGTCCTTGAGCAATTATTTTTGAAGATCCTTGCATACATGCAAAGAACACTTGGATGCTACTTTGTTCTATGTATTTAGAGGAAATTAAAGGCTATAACAAAGGCTCCAGGTACAGTTGAAGTTTAAGGTTGATGTGGTCATATCCCTGTTTTTTTTTGTCAAACAGAAGCTTGCATGAAACGAGATTAAATTTAGTTTATCAGTACTGTTCTAAAACTCATAAATGTTTATTTTATAGTAAAGCCATGAATTAGTAAGACCAGAACAGTAGACTGGAATGGTTTCTTCTATATTGCTAAGGGAGGAGCGCACTTGAGATTGTTTTACTACAACACCTGGCTAAGGTCAAAAATTTTCATGTGTGTATTATTCTAATTGTAACTCATGCCTAACCCATTAATGCTGACTTGCATGCCAGAGTCTACATCCAAAATGTTGTATAATATCAATTTAATATGAAAAGAAGCATAGTAGGATGCTGTGACTCATTCAATATTTGCATTGGTATGGTCACATTCTATTTGTAATATTAACCTTCATCTTATTGAAATAATATAACCTTTTTCATATGGTAAATTGACTTGTCTGTCAGCATCAATGGGTTAATTTAGGAACTGTGTATCAATATTCTGTGTATCAAGTATGGTTTTTATGAATGTGAATGTTGGCTAGTTAGAGGAAAACAAAGTTTGAGTGGATGTGTTGTATCTGTGAATGTTGCTAGGTGTGATTTTGTGTGCTTGGTGTGATCTTGTCTGCTTGGTGTGATCTTGTCTGCTTGGTGTGATCTTGTCTGCCTGGTGTGATCTTGTCTGCTTGGTGTGATCTTGTCTGCTTGGTGTGATTTTGTCTGCTTGGTGTGATCTTGTTTGCTTGGTGTGATCTTGTTTGCTTGGTGTGATCTTGTTTGCTTGGTGTGATCTTGTTTGCTTGGTGTGATCTTGGTGGTGGGTGGTGGCCTTGTCATGTCCACTCATATGCAATGTCTAATTCTGAATACTATAAAAATTGTAGATAAATGGTCACAAAACATTACCACATTCTTATGAATGTATATGAATAAACAGATTGTGTTATAACAGATTGTGTAGACCAATGCTTTTCAAAACTGTGTGATATGCTAAACTAGCAATTTTTTAATGTGTTAAGAAGTACTAGTGATAAGCTCTTTGTAATGTTAATTTATTCTGGGAATATTATTGGCAGCTGATGCTACATTCTGCTGCTTAAATAGGGCTGGTGTGAAAGATGCTTTGTTTCTGGATATGTGAGAACAAGTGCATCATTAGAGTCATAACTTCATTTTGAGTTGCACGTAGCATTTTCAATAAAGCAAGCTATGATTTCCCAAGTATCACAGTCACCTAGTTTTGTAAAGCTGAATAAAAAGTTTAAAATTTTATTGCTCTGCAAAGAATTGAGCATTACAAGAAATGGGCTTGTGAGTTGTAAGACTTGAAAACAAAATGTAGAGTTAGCAGTTGTAGGATAATTACTGCAATTATCTTGAATGCTCATATTTTTGAAGTAACTGTTACACAAGTAACTGGCATTACTGTAGCTGTGTGACTTGCAGGTCAATGGTGATTCTTTGTCCCATGGACCTTGCCCTTCTGAAATGCTATGGATTAAAAATATTTGAAATTCTGAATATATTTAGTTGTTCTACTAAGTCCCTGTATAATATATATTTACAGAGCATCTATTTCTCCACTATTACTCAAAATTGAGATCAGAAAAATGATTTGAGTCAATGTGTTGGTTATGCTGATGTTATGAGAGCATTAGTATTTGTTTGTATTACCATTTTGCATCAGCTATTTTGTACATTCATGCAAATGCATGTAAACTCAACAATAGGTGTTATATTTGACTGTGTGTATGGGTCTATGGTACTATATAATGGAAGTGTGAGAGCATCCTTGTGTTCCCAGAGCTGGGACTAGAAGTAGGAAGAGCTTTGTAGCTCCACAACAAGACCTCAAGCAATGTTTTCTATTGAAGATAAAGTCTTTAAGTTTAGGTTAGTGCTTGTATAGCTGCATCAATGTTTGCTTGGCTAACCAAAGTTCCACTCTTTATTGTAGGAGACATCATTGTGTTGCCAATTTATAGTAAAATTAAAACTAGCTTATGTTAAAAAGTGGATGCATTGAAAGTACTTTATAGAAGTTCCTTATGGCATGTCATAATTGTGGCACAAGATGCCACTGTTTGCACTTCATCCCTGATGTGTTGTTGACCCTTGCCTTGAATTGTGCCTGCATGTCTTCTTTGAGCTCTTTTTGTCATGATCATCTTATGAAGCTTTTTATTTCAGAATTAAAGTATTGTGTACTGGAGAAATAGAAGCCTCAAAATGCGTCACTTGGCTGCCTACCTGCTGTGTGCCCTCAATGCTGATGGTGCATCTCCCTCAGTCGAGGCCATCAAGACCATCCTTGGTAGTGTCGGTGTTGAGGCTAATGACAAAGATCTAGAGATCCTCATGAAGAGATTTGCTGGAGTTAATGTGGAAAATGTCATGAGGGATGGTAAGTTTTGCCTATAATGCTTGATGATTTTTTAATGCACAAGTTTCTCAGTTTTAGAATGATCAACTTGGATATTCTCTACTCCTTTTCTTGGCTGTTGTTATAGCACACTTTTTTGTTGTTTCATTGCTTTGTTATCCATGGCTGATTTTGTTTGGAAATCAGTCTTGATATTACAAACATAGTGGCTACAAAATAAGAAAATGAAAAGTGTTGCTCATTCGTTTGTGATTTTATGTAAAAATAATTTCATTTCTCTATTAATTGTAATA
Source organism: Trinorchestia longiramus (assembly GCA_006783055.1). Classification (NCBI taxonomy): domain Eukaryota; kingdom Metazoa; phylum Arthropoda; class Malacostraca; order Amphipoda; family Talitridae; genus Trinorchestia; species Trinorchestia longiramus. The sequence continues at coordinate 25,458 of VCRD01003353.1, read as the reverse complement.
TGTAGCTTGGCATCCATGTTCAATCCATTCTGAATTCTCTTTTAACTGGAAGTTCTTTCAGTTGTTGATGGGAACTGTGAATAAGAATTTGGTTTTGTTACAGGCATGAGCTTGCTGGCATCCATGCCCAGTGGTGGGGGTGGAGGAGTGGCTGCTGGTGCTGGTGCTGCAACAGATGAGACTGCTGCTGGTCAGTTCATTGAGATATTAATAGTAACTTTACTAACTTGCAATGCTACGTTCACCAAAGAGATACAACAGAACTCTGCTGGGCAGAGGTATACACGAGTGTCACTCCAGTGGGTGCTGGACTTGTCTGAAATTTTGTGTTTGTGTGAGATTGTTTATGGATCGTCATGCAGTGGTTCAGTGACTGCTGTTTGACATCATTAAATGAGTGTTTTCGTGTGTCTGGGTCAGAGTAGCGCGAAATGATAATTTTTGTCGTTAGACTAGGTTTGAAGTACAACTATTTTCTGGAAGACCTGGAGCTGGTTACTCGAATGTTTTCAGAAATGTGTCAATATTATCATTTTGTTTTTCTAACTTATTGACCAATTTGGAGCTGGAGGAAAGCTAACTTTGAATGCAATGTACACGTCATATCAACAAACTACCGTCCGTGTCTCACGCACTCGTGCATGGTGTTCACTGCAGCAGGTGGTGTTAATTCGGCCACCTGCCTTCTGATCCGAGGTCAAGTTCTTTTATTCTATTTGCTGCTGTAAGGCGTGTTCACTACATTTGGGCTGTCCATGTTATTCAAATGTTTTCTATATAAGTGAATGCGAAGTGCACGTGAATTTGAGGTACTAATTGTGAGCTGGGTGCAGCAAAGGAGGCGAAATAATACACAAGGTTAAAATGTAGATAGTTAGGGAAAACATTACTCGTGTTCATAGTGTAGTTTTTATCACCACCGCTCGTTGGGGCCGTCTAATGGAAGAGCGTAGTCTGCACTTCTTGGCTTTCTTCACAACTGCAGGCGAGGCTTATCTATAAATTAAAGGATGCTGCAGCACTCGTCTTACTATTCGAAAACCTTGAATTAAGTAATTAGTGTTACCGGCCACCTATGATCATGATGAGCGAAATATAAACTAGTTCCCATTTAAATTCCAGTTAAGGTTTGACTAATTTGGAAGTTATTATGAAGACCAATGTATTGAAAACTTATGACAAATTATTTGGTTTTAAATGATTATTTTCTATGAACCCCACTATATAGTACACAGTACGTTGCTTGCTTGGTCATTCTCTCTGTGACGCTCTTAAGCATTTAGATGGGAGAAAATTCGACGACTGAATAAGATGAGATCCTTCAAAATTTCATTCCCTAATTACGATGGCATATACAGTTTCTGGAATGTATGCTCAAAAATCGAAATACTGCTTGCTGAAATAAACTGTTGATCTTACGCTGAATATTGACTTGCCAATGGAATTGGTATACATGTCTTGTGGAGAAAGGGGCATCTGAGCCCTAGACTTGTTTTCCCCCCGGATCACCTGCTGGGCAAACAACGTACATGTATTGCAGGTATTGCATTGTGGTTACCTAAGGCACATCCTTCTATGTGAAAACTCTTTCGCAAAGCCAGCGTCCACTGGCAAATTAAACGAACAAAATCAGTAAAAAAACGTGAATTTCCACTCGTGAGTCTAATAGTGTATATACAAAACTTCCATTCTGTTTCATATCTATCAATATCATGACCTAGATAGTACGTGTCAAAATTCTTCGGTTTGAAAGTGATAAAATAAAGGAGCTATGCCATAAAATAAATTTTCAGTTTTACCCGTGGTACTGTCAGAACCTGAATATTTTTTATGAATATACTAGTAGACCCACACGTGAAAAAATTTGTTTTTCATTACATTTTTTCGTTCACCAAATTTTTTCATATGATTTGCCAGTGGACGCGGGCTTTGGGAAGGAGTTTCCACATTGAAGGATGTGCCCGTGGTATCTACAATACATGTATACTCGTTCCATTGAGAACTGAATAGAATAAAATCATACAATAGAAACGAGCCCTTTGGCCCATTCTTGGGTTGGTATCCAAATCCCATTCCATAAAGGAATATTTAGCATTTGATAGTTTATTTCAGTATGCAGTGTTTCGACCTTTGAGCATATATTCCCCAAACTGTTTGCCATCGTAGTTCAGGGATGAAATTTCATGGTATCTCGTCTCAGGCGAATTTTCTCCTATCTCAATCCTTAAAACGTCAAGTGCGATTTCCTAGCAGGTGCAAATCTTTACTTTGTGCACAGAGTTACTCGAAAGCTTTGAAAAAATTACAGATCCTAACTTGAGTGACCCACCGGTGGGTCGTCTAGCACTCAACGTGTTAAGAGTCTGACAGAAGGACCAACCGAACAGGCAAACGTGTATTATTATACAGGGTGGGCCTAAACTAGTGGTATAGTTAACACTTAAATAGATAATGAAGTAACTAACCCTACTTTTGGCCCACCGTGTATAGTAGGATAAAGAAATTCCATTCTGTATCTTGTTCACCGATAACATAGTTGTGTAGAAGGAGACTAATAACTGGAAAAATAGCGCATTTCATAGTAATCCGGCGCCTTCTAGATCCACAATACAATGCTTATAAATTATGTATACCCGTTCTGATTTCAGTTCAATAATTTTTCTTCAGTAATAGCTGGGAAGTAATGGAACGGACGCTCACAGGTTCAGAGGTGGAGATATTGTCTATTATTATTGTAGATGGAGGTACATGAAGTAGGAACTTATTAGCGTTTCCTGTTACATGGAATTATCTTTTTGTTTCAGATGCACCTGCGAAGAAAGAAGAAAAGAAAGAGGAACCTGAGGAAGAATCTGATGACGACATGGGCTTTGGACTGTTCGATTAAACGTTGCCTGCGGTTGTGTGGAAAGCTAACTTTCAATATCCTTGCAACGCATGATTTACGTTACTAGAAGGTGAAGGAGAGGTTAGTAACAACACTAACTCCTCAGTGTTGTCCACACTAGTAGCAGCGTTTGGGACGAGGTTTAAAATAATGTGCTGCAACCCGCAGTTAGACTACCTGTCAGGTTGTCACACTGATTATTCAGTTTACGTGGTTCGTATTTTGGCACCTGAGTAAATTTTGAAATCTGTCAAGTGGTGCAGAAAATAGTTGTTACTAACACAACATATCAAATGTCTGTTTAAGCTGGTGTTAACGAGCTCTTTTAGTTTGATTGTGTTAGTTTTTGTTGCCTCTTCCTGAGTTGAACAATATCTCACGCGAAATAATACGGGATCGAGTAAAGGCTTTTTGAGGATCAGTTCGAATACAAGGCCTATGAAGCAATTGCCTACTTCATCGCACATACGAGAGCAATGGTTGCCTGTGAGGAAGATGAGATCAATGGTGATAGAGCAAGGATGTACCATCTACATATATAATCGACTATGTATCTACCTCTCTCTCTCTCTGTATCTGTGCGTGTCCGTCCCATTACTTCTTGCCACCTGAAGTGGTGGCGCGCAGGCAGGACACACCTGCCACCTGAGGTGGTGGCGCGCAGGCAGGACACACCTGCCACCTGAGGTGGTGGCGCGCAGGCAGGACACACCTGCCACCTGAGGTGGTGGCGCGCAGGCGGGACACACCTGCCACCCGCAGCACCTCCCTGTCACACTGCCTTCTTGCACCCTGCGTACCGTGGGAGTATCTACATTTACAGGGTGGCCCGTAAATAAGGTACCTTTTTAAAATTATTATAGCTATTATATTTTGTTAATTCATAATGAGAGAAGAAATTTCAAAGTTTGATAAAAATTTATAAATGAGACATGTTTAACTCTAGAATACAATATCTTTTAAATGACCTCTATTATTAGTCAAACAATGACGTGCTCTTTCAACAATGCTGCTCATTACTTTCCTTAATGTCTCTGGTGAAATGTTGATCTCTTGAAAGATGTTTAGTCTTAATTGCTGTAAAGTATCAGGCATTTAAATGTAGACATTTTCCTTTGCTCGAGTATCCCCAGAGAAAGAAATAAGGAGCACTTGGATCTGGTGACCGAGGCGGCCACGGTATATCACCAAAACGAGAAATCATTGTTAGAAAAAATTACTTTTAATATTAGGATTGTTTCTTTCGCTGTGTGCGCTGTAGCTCCATCTTGTTGGAAAAAAGGTAATAGGTGTTATCTCCAATTTCAGGTACCAAATATTCTTGAATCATCTATCTATACAGGTTTCCATTAACACAAATTGCATCACCATTGGCATCTTCAAAAAAATGTGGTCCAATAATCCTCGAAGATATAATGCCACACCATACTGTTACTTTAGCTGAGTGAAGTGGACGTTCATGAATTTCTTTCGGATTTTCTGAAGCCCAGAATCTGCAATTTTGCTTATTAACAAAATCATTGAAGTAAAAATGGGCCCCATCAATCATTATTAAATTTTGTACAAAGTTATCATTTTCTGCAAGCTGCAGAAATCTATTCGCAAAATCTAATCACTTTTGGTAGTCCGTAAGATGGAGTTCTTAAGTAAATTGAATTTTATATAGATGACTAGTGTACCCAGCCGTCAAAAATGACGGCAGAGATTTTGTGATAATATCCGTGCCATCAAAAATAATGGTAAATTCTGTTGGAAAGATATTAAATAAAATTACATATAAGAACGCAATGCAATATGTTTAGTTTTATATATATTTACAAAGGAAAAACGTTTTAATTGAGTATATCTTTAATGACAACATTCCTAGTGAAAACTAAGAACCTTAGTTTTCTACTGCTGCAATTGACTCTGCAATTCGTGTCATATTCGGGTACAATGTACCCGAATCATAGAGCAATACCCCGCCGAACTCTGTATCCACGATACAGACGCGAGTATATAAAGCTCTGGATCTCTCCAATTTTTTTGAAAGTGACAGGAAACATGTGAATAAATGTATAAACACACGATGGTCAGTGTTAGTTAGTATTAGATATTTAGATCTTTTACCAAAACCCGTTGCAGCGAGATACGTGACATTCTCAGATGAATTGAACGTTTCCCAGTTGACGTTTAGGGCCGATCAGCAACACTCGTTACAACAAGCTGAATTGAAGCACCTGTTGGTATAGTCCGTGGCCTGCCACAACGTTGTCTGTCTGCTGTTGTCCCAGTTTCTCTAAATTTCAATACTAGTTTTTTATGCACTTCATCGAAGGACTTCTTCCAATACTATCAATAATCCTGTAATTCCGCTGAACTACAGTAACCGAACAATTACATCGGAAGTGTACAGTTCCACTATTTTTTCTCGTCCCATTGCGTAGCGATTCAATTAGTGGGGTGAATTTTATGAATTTTTGGGCAGTATGTTGATTGTCGGTAGACTTGATACGCGTTTCATTCATCTGAATTAACCAAATCTTTTTACCATTTGTAGTTTTATAGCTATAATAGTTTTAAAAAGGACCTTACTTATTGGCCACTCTGTACAATCAACTATGTATTTCCATCTTGCTGTATCTCTGTGTGTGTGTGTGTGTCCGTCCGTCCGTCCGTCCCATTACTTCCTATCTATTACTGAAGAAAAATTATTGAACTGAAATCAGAACGGGTATGCATGTATTACAAGCGTTGTATTGTGGATACCAAAGGCACTGGATCACTATAAAACACGCCATTTGTTCCGTTATTAACTTTCTTCTCTTCCACGGTCATGTTAGGTAAGGTACAAAATGAAAGTTCTGTATATATTCAAAAAAATATTCCGATTCTGATGGTACCACGGCTAAAACTGAAAAATGCATTTTATTTCATAGATCCTTAAATTTATTACTTTCAAACCGAGAAATTTCAACGGGTACTATCTGGGCCATGTTATCATTAGATAAGATACAGAATGGTAGTTTTGTATACATTAATAAAAAATATTTATTCAAAATAAAATAATTCATCGCAAATCTTTAATACCTTCATCTCTATAATAATTTCAAATTAGTTTAATCTAAATCATGGAATTTCCACGGGAACTGGCCAGTTTCCTATAAGAACAAACAAACAAAACAAAAACGTATATTTCCAATAAAGTTGGTACATAAGAAATGTAACAGCATTGGTTTTTAAAAATGCCTTATAAAATCCTCAAGTGGTAGGTATTCTATGCGTAGTATCATAGATGATAGAACAGCAGTACCTACGGGTATACATGAACATTCGCATCACGCAATGAACGTTAAATATACATGGGAAACAAATGAAACTTCGCTTTTTCAATGATGACTTAAGAGGTAATCATTGGTGATACCTATAAATTCTGACGTGGTAGGTATTATACGCATTTTAGGTGATAAGCGAAATATTTTCTTTAGGTACAGATTAGATTTGACATCATTACATTCAACTGAATTGGATGGTTAACATCCGAGAAAGACCGAAAAAGGAAAATTATGAGAGCGGAAACTTAAAACATAAAGTTGTGATTATTAAATTGAAATTGTGATTTCTAATTACTGGTTGACCGTATGGTATGGCTTGCTGATGATTGATTTAATTTAATCATTATTACAGTTATCTGTAAGCATCGTGTTTAATATGAACGGGCGTTATATATCAGAGAAAGAGAGTAAAAAATAAGATATAACAGTGAATGTATCAAATTTTCAATACTTAGATGTTGATATAGATAAGAAAAGCTGTAGTAGACTAAAGTTCTGAGCTTTCACAGTAACTTGTTGTAACTTATTGTAGCTAAGAAGCTAGAAACCTAAATTGTACTGTGCACTTGAAACTCGCAGGAAACCTTCCTTGTCTGTGCCTCGCAAATTTTAGGGCTACTTCTCTTGTAACGTGAGCTAAAGTAGAGGTACAGGTACGAGGCCAAGTGTAGCAGGACGTACAAGTCCGCTGTTGGTTCTAGGAGTATCTTAAGTGTTACTACGTAATACATTGACGTGGAGGTGCAGGAGTGCAATGGTGGCATAGAGGCAAGGTGTTTGTTTGTTTATGATTTTTGCAGTCGCAGTGTCAAGCTGAATAACGTATCAGCGCAACCGTAGGCGATGGATTGTTTAATTTCTAGCACAATAAAAGAAAGAAATCTTCAATGTTCGGCATATTAAAACTAGAAAAATTTGTGTAAACCCCATTAGTCGAAAAGGGGTTGAAATAGTACTTCATTTTGAAACAATGATTGTGAAAGCAAAAAAGGGACAAGGTGGAGTTTTGCAGATTTTATCGCACATTAGTGGTGAAATTTTTTTATAATCTCACGAAATCTGTTTCTTCAATGTGATAGATCGAGTCAAATGAGTTGATAAAAAATGTACATGAGGCAGAGATGGTAATTCGATGGGTACCACGTGCAAGCGAGGAAAGCGTAATCTTCATTCTTCACTAATTTCAGCATAGACGAGACCATAGTGCTGTAAAGACATCGTCTTGCCGAGTAAAGCAGTGAGAGCTATTTTTTCTGTTGAATTGAACGTGTGGAGGGATTCCGTGTATGATGTCCTTGTTCCATTTTTTGTTATTTTTCATTTATCTTCGTTAGGGGAGATTTTTTGCCCAAATTTCATTAATGTTCCATCTATCGAATAATTTTATAAATTTCTGTTTGTTTTCTATGCTAAAAGTAATTATTATTGAACGTA